>AWWV01013386.1:0-16008 GCA_001974805.1 Corchorus capsularis | reverse complement strand
TTATCTTATTTATGATCTATTAAAATTGGTGTTTCACTCTCTGAAAATATTAAAGGGTATTTTCCTAATGTTATCATGATTTATGAAAATTGTGGATATTATGGAAATTGGATTTTTGAAAGGTTTTCAAAAGGATTTTAACAATTCCCCAAAGGTGCTTAGGATTATGGAAGGGTAGATTGGTCATGCATCTTATGCATATTGTTTGTGTTGGTTTCTAATGCGTAATTAATATTGTTAGGCTCTTGATTGTGCATTGTTCGTTGCAAGAATTGTGTTGTGGTTGTGTGTGCTGATCAGGTAAGTGGCCGGACCTTTCCAGTGTTTTCAAAGATTATATGTATTATAAGTAATATGATTTATCAATTGTTTTATGGATTGTTTTGCTATAAATGATTGAAAGTGTTTTATTGTTTGAAAAAGTATCGTGTTTTCGTAAAATCGGATCAAGTATGCAAAATAATGTTTTGGAATTGAAATGGTTTTAAAAGTGATTTGGGAATGTGAAAATGTGTTTTAATGTCCTTGGATGGCTGTGCATAGTGGACCCGCGCCTCAGGGGGTTAAACTGATGGTAAGAGTGGACTCGTGCCTCAAGGGGTTAAACTGATGGTAAGAGTGGACCCGTGCCTCAGGGTGTTAAACTGTTGGTAAGAGTGAACCCGCGCCTCAGGGGTTAAACTGATGGTAAGAGTGGACCCGTGCCTCAGGGGGTTAAGCTGTTGGTAAGAGTGGACCCGTGCCTCAGGGGGTTAAACTGTTGGCAAGATTGTGATTATAATTGTGATTGTGATTGCGATTGTGGTGCAGCCTGAAAAGAACTAAACGTTTATTGGAATGATAAATAAAGTGCATTGTTTTGAAGAGAAAACGTGATTTTGGTTTATCGAATATGTTTATGTGAAAATTATGATTTGCTATTATAGTATGTACGGTTTTATTGTACTTGATCCACCTAGTTAGATCTTGTTACTTACTGGGCTCTTTAGCTCACTATGTGGTTTATATATTTCAGGTGATGATGATTGAGCATTGGGGATTGCATTGGGAGAGTGATCGTTAGACATTTTAGCTTCCGCTATAGACTTGGACTTATGGAACTTAATTGAAATTTAATGATGTTTAGTTGAGACTTGAAGTTTTGATAAAGTTTAAATATTGAGACTTAGTTTATTTTTGGACCTATTATATTATGTTGGACTGATAGCTAAGCTAGCCTTACATGCTCTTGGGGTTCGCCTCATGAGTGTGTGGCGTTGTTATGTTCCAAGCCTTGGGTTCGGGGCATGACACTTTCCAACTTTTTCATTCTTCCATTTCATGTTACTTTAATACTTTTAGTCCAACTAATTATGTTTGTAGTGCTGAAATGAAGAAACTTAGTGCAAATCGATGTTGGTACATGAAGAGGTCAAATAAAAAATTCCATTTTGAATTAGATGGTATATTAATATCTACATATATAGATCATTTTTTATGATTGATTGACCCTTCTTAGCTATATAACTTTTTTCAAAAATCTATTTTTTCTTTTCTTTCCACGTTCCTTTGATTTTTCCTATTGCCTCAGTTGTGGTGTGTGTGTATATATATATATATTATATACTATATATTATTTTTGTCCCCTATGAACATTACTAACAAGCCCTTTCAATTTTTAACCTGGTGCCACCTTATCGTCCCATTTTGCTAATTTCTCACACCTAACAGATTAATTTAAAAGCCCCTCCTTAAGTAACCATCCATTATACTATATCTAATTAATAGCTAATTAATATCTAATTAATAGTTAATTAATAATGAATAAATTCAATTCAATTTGAATTTTTTTAGTTATCTTATTATGGTTATATAGAATATTGCTTGCAGGTCTAATATCTAATCTAATAATAATAAGAATAAAAAGGAAATTAAAGAAAAAAGATGCAACCCATAGAAATGAAATGCAGATCATAATGAGAGACTCCTTTCTTTTGTTTTCATTCATCTTTCTTTTGTTTTCATTCATAAAGGCGAAAGCTGAGACGAAAAAAAAGAATCGACCATTCGAGTATTCCACCAAATTGCCTGAGAAAAGAGTAAGAGGGGCATATATATGTTATGGAATGTCCATCCATATTGAATTGCGAAAAATGATAAAATATTTTCTGATTGGACCAAAAAAATAGGGGTCTCCGATAGAGACGAAAGAAGATAAAGATAAATAAGAAATCAAATAAGTAAAGACCCTTCGTTCGATATAAGAATCAGTATCTATATCGACTCAATTCAACGGCTTTCGCATAAAAAAAAAAGAAGAAAGAAAATAAAGAAATGAAAGAAATGGGGAAGGAGGGGTATCATAATGAGTGAAAGCATGTCCTTATTTCTTATTTCTTCTCCGACCAACACTTAACCCTTTCTCCAACTATTTTCTACCTCTGTTATCCTTTATTTTTTACACTTCCTGTTGGGTTTCTGTTGTTTTGTTTTCGTTTTGTCCTCCCTGGGACTTACTGATGTTCTACCTTCTAAAGGGTCTATTTGTCAGTTATTGTCTTATTCTTGAGTGCAATCTGAGCTTCTAGGGCTGCTGTCGAGTTTGTGGAATGTTATTGCCTTTTAATGTTGGTACAAGGCTAGGAAACCAGACTTTCAATGCCTTTTAATGTGGAATATTATTACCTTTCTTAGATTCCTTTTAATGTTTGAGCTTATATTAAAATGAGATTTGGATATTAGCAGGGAAGACTTCCTGTTGTTACCTTATTTGCCAAATAAAGATCGGAATTTTGTATCCTCAAATTATAATTGAAATAAATAAGATGCCCCTTGATTTTTTTAAACGCTCTTACCCTATTTTTTTTTGTAGCTTAACCATGTCCAACAGAAACAAGGCCAGAGTTGTCGACTTCGACTTCAAAGCAGTACTGGAAACTTTGTGCCAAACTCTCAACTTCAGCTCCCCTGTTTATGAAGCAAGAAGAAATATATAGGAGGTTTACCAAGCGAAAGTGGAATTTAGAGGGGACATTAGTGAGCAATGGCACAATTCTTCCTACGGATACTCAGACGAAAGCAGAGAGCTTGCGGAGCAAAATGTCGCAAAGAATGCAATTCTTGAATTGCAGGACACCCATGGAATTGAGATTGAAGATTTTAACTCGGATAGAGTTGCTGCACTTGAGGCAGAACTTGCATTTCAGGACAACCAAAGAGCTATCCAAATAGCTGAACAACAACATCATATAGGGGAGATGAAAAAGATGCTAGGAAAAATCAAGATTACTTCGTATTGCAAGGAAAAAAATGTTATCGATGTTGGCTGCTATGGAAGTCAACAAATAGACTAGCTCAGTTCACTAGGGAACAATAAATAGAAGTTACAATTCCTAATCAATATGATTCTTCTACGAAATAAATTTTGTAATGTAATGTTTATGTCTTTCTCTGTTTTATGCGTTTAGAAAAAGGATAAAGCACCATCAAAAGCCTAATTATTCCCCTTCATCCTCATTTTTTTGATTACACAAGAAGATTAGAAAAAAAATGATTAAAAGGGAATTATGCTTCTCAATATTCAAGCCTACTGATGACATTAGCCTACATATCTATTATTCCCCTTCATCCTCATTTTTTTATTAGACAAGAAGATTATAAAAAAGATGATTAAAAGGAAAAATGATACAATCGTTTTTCCTACTCAACTTTCATTCATTTTAAGTGTTGAATGATATTTTATTTTAAGTAAATAATTAACAATCATTCCATTACATATACAATTTGATAAGAACCATCATTCTTATCTTTGGACTTTTATATAACCATCATATAGAAAAGACCAATAAAACCATATTTGATTCAAGGATTGAATGATATTTTATTTTAAGTAAATAATAAGCAATCATTCCATTACATATACAATTTGATGGCTAAAGCTATTCAAATTTATAATTAACCTATCAAAAACTTAAAATCCAAGAGCTCATTGGATACTCAGAGTCATAAGATCATTAGAGGTAGCCGTAGCATACAATACCCTATTTGATAAGAACCATCATTCTTATATATCATTGGACGTTTATATAACCATCATTCTAATTGTTTTACTGATTTCCAAATGCCAAAAGAGCAAGAGCTAAAAATAGGACATGATTGTCGAATGAAGTAAGACTAGATAAGAAAGAAACTATATTTATGTATTAAATATAGAAAAGATCAACAAACCATATTTGATTCAAGGAAGAATTGCATGGAGAGCAAAAAAATAATAAAATAATAAAATAAAAAGATGCCCGACGCGCCAGCGCGGGCTACCCATCTCGTATATATTATTGTAAGAGGTGGTTTTGAATGAAAGAGATGGTTATGTAATTTATTCTTCAAAAACTAGGACATAATGCTTTGATTAGTTTTGGTACCAAGCTTTGATTAGTTGAACTTTGGTATCTCTTGCTAGACTATTAATTTGGGATCATTGATAGAATATTATATTAATTTGGGATCATTGATAGAATATTAGTCATCCTAGATTAGTCTACTTTTAGATTTTACTTTGCTATTGGCGAGGGTTCTCATTCCTTTTTTTTTTTTTTGTCCATCTTTTACATATACATGAAATTATATGCTTCGACTACTCTACTAGTCACCACAACTGATGCAATACGTACTGTACGTAGGTGGTGTTTGGTTGCTATCTAAACCATCAAATGCTGCCACCAAGCTCATCTCTCATACTCATACATTCTAGTTCTATCATCAGCTATGGGTTCGAATCTGAGAGAAATTCTAGAAAATGGTTGCTACACTGAAACTTTTTTGTCTTTCTTGACCGATAAGAAAAGAAAATGGGTTAAAAGAAAATGCCATTTTGGAGTTTTATCAACAATTCTCTTCTGTAGGCAGGGATCCGATATTTTCTGAATCCTTGTGTAAGGAATTACAAAAGAAATCCGTTCATCAAAGATGTGAATTAGGACAAATTGGTCACCGAAATATGAACCAGAAGCTGAATCTTAATATACCTTAGAAGAATACATTTTTGTTACCGCGAGATATGAGACCCGAAAGTTCTCAACAACCCATTTCCTGATAAAAACTTAACTTAATTAGTCTTTTTACTATTAAACTCTATATGTCTTTAAGGGGACACTCCAATGGTTAATGTTTGGAATTTCTTGTGGGAAGTCTCAGCTTTGAATCCTTGGATGAGCGGGTAGGAGCATGGGAAAGAAGATAACTACCTCCTATTATGTAACCCGTGTAGACCATTTCAATATCATGTTCATGAGTAAAAAAAAAGAAAAAAAACCTATTAAACTCTATATGTTGAATTTGGCTTTCTTTGTGCAAAAAAAAAATGCTCTATATATATATGTTGAATAGGATACTTTAGTCTGTTTGCTCTTTCTTAAATTCTATTTTGAACTTCATATTACTCTTTACAATAATATTTTTAGTCATATCAAGAACGGATCGCCTACTTGAACATTACTATTTATGCTCTCTGTTAAAGAGTTATTTCATGTGTTTATGAATTATTTTGGGTATTTACAATCTATTATAGCTTGCATATTAATATCGGATAGATATAGAATGGATTTGGACTTTAATCTTTAAACACTAATAAAGTAGACTTAATTTACATGTAAAACGTGATGGTAATGCAGTGGCAAATTCTCTAGCCAAGTTTGGCACCTCTCTCATAGAAGATGCATGTTGGATGGAGGAGGTACCAACTTCGGTAATAGAGGTGGTTATCAAAGATTGTAATGCTTTATCATAAATGAAATCCAGTTTTCTTCCCTAAAAAAAAAAAAAATTAGGACTTTATTTCCTAAAAAAATAAAGTAAATAATAACGTGTAAATTTTAAATTTTTTTTTAATTATTTTTAAAGAGCCACCGACCTATTTAGCGTTGTATTCTTTATATTTTTACCTACTCTGATTAGGAGTGGGGAGAAAGGGGCGACACACATATATATATATATATATATATATATATATATATATATATATCGTTGTCGTCTTTTAATTTAAACTTTTTAATCAGAAGATTTCCTCGTTTGAAATCTGTCTCAATGGTTTGCTTTCCTTCTTCAACGTTTAAAATCAGAATAAATACCACTTTGCACCCTTAAGTTTGTACGGACTGCCACTTTGCATCCAACTTTTTTATTTTGACCAAAACGCACCCTAAAGTTTTATTTTTGTGCCACTTTGCACCCTCTGTCCGATAGGACAAAACAAATCGATCGCGGCGTCCGACGTGTCATGCCACGTGGACAAAAAATAACATGTGGCATGTATCCTTTTGTGCACGTGGCATGCCACGTGTCATTTTTGAAACATGTGGCATGCCACGTGTCACTTTTTGGTACACGTGACGTGACATGTGTCACTTTTTGGTACATGTGGCACGACTTTTTGGTACATGTGGCGTGCCACATGTCACATTTTGGTACACGTGGCGTGCCACGTCGGACACCGTGATAGAATCGTTTGTCCTACCATGACGGAGGGTGCAAAGTGGCACAAAAATAAAACTTTAGAGTGCGTTTTGGTCAAAATAAAAAAGTTGGGGGCAAAGTGGCAGTCCGTACAAACTTAAGGGTGCAAAGTGGCATTTATGCCGTTTAAAATCTGTCTTAAGAGGTTTGCCTTTTCATTCTTTTGTTTTGCTCCCTTCCGTGTAGTTGCAATCGAGGCTCTGCTACATTCGAATCATGAATTCCTTTTATAAAAAATGTTTCTTTCGTTATTATTAGTACTTGATCCTTCATTTTTCTTTTTTTTTCTATAAAGGGGCTTGAGGGTTTGTAAGTTTGTGTGCAGTTGGCGATTCCTCTCTATCTATCAATCATGATGCCTGTAAGTCTCCTCCCTCTCAATATCTGTCTTTTCTCTTCGTATTTGAATTGTTTTCTTAAGCATTATCTTTAAGTGCTGGTGTGTGATTTTTGTGTTTTTGAAAAAACAGGGATTCGGTGTTCCTTATGTGTCCGGGTCAATCACTCCCTCACCAAACAAGTGTTGTGATGATCTCAGCCCTTCCCCTCTTGAAAAACCGGGTTACGGTGGTCCTAATGTGATCATTCCCTTATTAGGCCCGAACTCTGACGGTGGGTCAAACGATGGGCGTTGGTTCTATTCAGCTCATATGCCTGGCTCAATCACTACGACAATCTCTCCCTTTCTTGGTATGATGTTGGACCCTCGCTGTGGGGCACCTGATTTGGCCACTCGCCATCGCTTCTTTTCAACGAGTTTTGAGTTTGACACCGACCTTTTATGTGCTATAGCCATTCGATCCTACAATGATAAGAATGTAAGTTTTTTTTATTTTCTCTCATGAGTTCTTTTATGTCTCTTAAGATCATCTTTTATGTCTACTAACACTAATTAAGTTTCTTTTCTTTCCTTTCAGTACTCCAACTATGAGTTTTTGAAGGTAGAGGATGTGAAGGTAGGGTCCTTTCAGTACTCCAACTATGAGTTTTTTAAGGTAAAGGATGTGAAGGCAATTCCGTTTGGTATTTTCCGTACCAACTGCTATCTCATCACTTTTCTAGCTCGTGAAACTTTCACTTTTCTACCTCAAGAAAATGCCACCACTCGAACTTTCCGAACGATGGCTCACCGTGACAATGAAAGTGTCATAGTAATTGACTTTTGTGAAGAAGTAAATTGAAGGCTGTGACAATAAAAGTGTCATACTAATTGACTTTTGTGAAGAAGTAGATTGAAGGCTTGGGGATTGGGGTTCATTCATTAGAAGTATAATATATTATGGGTTAATGTTATTTTTGGATATTAAACTTAAATGTTTGCTAATTTTATATTTAGAATTAAGACAAACCTTTTAGCCATATGGTATATAAAGTATCATAGTATTTGAGATTATATCTATTTTGGTTTTGTTATAATACCTTTTTCTTGTCAGAAGGTGATTTGCTTTCTGGTTTATAAATTGGTGGAACAGAGTAGAATTGGTAATGGCAGAAGACTTAATTCTGTTAAATGGACTAAGAAAGATTGGCTCAGTTTTATGGTCCTGTAATCTTTGCTCAAACAATCATTGTATTTTTATCTGTTTTTACAAGGTCCTCTGGTTAGACCAGTTTGGTTTGCAAGTTTTCAGGCTGTAAGAATAGAATGTTTCCACATTACCAGTTCGATCATCAGAATGGATAATTGGATATGTTGATGGATGAAAATGCTACAGGAGGTCTAAAAAGTCACATGGGAATTTGCTGTGGGCTATCTGAGGTCATACTCATAGGATAGGAATGAGGTTATTTTCAGAGGAGTTTCTCCAAATTGTTTTCCATGCTAAAAAATTATACTTAGCATCCAAATGGGCTCAAGTCTTTCAAGAATTAATCTCAACTGCCGTCTGCCAAGAAGAATGAGTATGAGAGAGAATTGAAGGAATTATAGCATTTTGATTACTTTGGTATTCTTCAAGTCTGCAAATTATCCATTTTGGAGCAGTCAGCTTATATAGCACAATGTCTATAAATCTGTTTCAGGAGACAATGGCAGACAGGTCAGTCTTGAAGTGGAACCACAAGTCCATTCCAACAAGTATATTAACACCAGTCCAGACTCCAGAAAGAGGCACAATTGTTTAACAGTTTTGCCAACAAAATCACCTTTTTTAATTAGTTTTGACATGTTGTACATGATGAATTTGACAATCTACATTACGTACGGAGATATTTGTGAAGCATTTTGAAAAGCCCCTTCACGCCCTTTCTATAACTTGGAATGTCCATTTCCGCCTGCATCATTATTTTTCTTCTTTTTGTCAACAAATTACCACCTAGCATTACAGTATTAAAAAAAAAAAAATGAAAAAACTAGCATTGCTTTCAGATCGAGAGTGACTTTAAGAATATGTCCTAAAATTATGTCCAAAAGACCAAAACCCAAAAGCGTCATTGGCTTTTAATGTCTGGGCTTTGGCCCAGTAGGTTCAGACGTTTTATTTTGGGCTGCTTCGAGGAGTGGGTATTATTAATATCAGTATATTATATATATAACTGTATTATAAAATAGCACTAGCGGTAATTAAGGCAGGCAGTAATTCGAAGTCGGTAGTAATTGTCTAGACCAAGTATTAGTAGGACTTGATGATTTTAGGCTTTGTTAAATAGGCAAGTCCGCTTCTCTAATTTTCTTATTTTGGTTTAAACAAGAAGATGGCGAGCCGAATCAATCTTCCCAACGATATTGTCGCGGAAATTTTTCACCGCTTAGCGGGGGAAGATCTCCTGCGATTAAGGTGCGTTTCAAAGCATTGTCGTGATTTAATCGACAGCCCTGATTTCGTGAAGCGTAATCTTTCCCACTCCCTCAAAACCAATTCTCATCGTTTCCTCATCCTCCGCAGCGTAGACTTATCTTGCCTCTATAATAACTCCAAGCCCTATTCTTTTGATTTAGACTCACTGGAAAATGCCCAGACGAAGAGTAGTGACATATTAACTGATTTCAAATCTCCAAGATTGCCAAAATAATAGGTTCTTGCAATGGTTTGATAGCCTTAGAAAGCATGTGTGAAGATGGCGTTTTTATCTGCAACCTAACAACAAGGAGGATCCGGAAGGTCCCTCCTGGAGATGATGAAACTATTTTCGTAAATTATGGATTCGGGTATGATCTCGTTTCTGATGACTATAAGTTGGTGATGTTAATAAGTCGCCCCAAGACCCACAATAATTACAGCGACGAAGACGATGAAGACGACGACGACGATGACGATGCTTTCTCAACTAAGATTTACAGCTTCAAGGCTGGCTGTTGGAGAAGTATTGAAACCCCCTGTTTTCTCCGTGACTATCTATTCAGAGCAAGGCCAGTACTCGTGAATAATACCTGTATTGGATGCTATATGATGGCAAGTCATCCACGAAAAATTTGGTTGTTGCTTTTGATCTGACAAGCGAGAGATACCGATATGTTCCTCTGCCATTGCTGTATAAATCGTACCATTATATGGGTATTCATGAATTGGGAGGTTGCCTTTGTATGATTAGCCAGTTTATTAATTATTTTGATATATGGGTTTTGTCAGGAGAATCTTGGACAAAATCCTTCTCTTTCATGGTGTCTGATGGTGGTAATTTACAGAACCCCGTGGCATATTCCAAGTGTGGGCAGAAACTTTTGGTATTGATTAGTTATGGGTGGTATGATAGTGTCAAGAGGGGAAAGAAAATTAAGTTACTCAAGAACAAGTTAGTTTGGTACAATCTCAAGGGGGAGAGAATTGAGGACAAGGAGATTTTCGATTTTGTAGATTCTGACATTCAAGTTTGTGTCAGTAGTCTCGTCTCTCCTATGTATGGTTGCAGTAGCAACGAATTATAGGCCGAAGACGAAAGCAAGCAAGTAGGAAACAATATGCTTCGAATTCGAATGGCTTAAAGGCATTCGTATATAGGACCGATCGAAGAAGCAATTGATTGACTGATTTCTGATTAATTGATGTGATTGGAAAAATGATTTACAATTTCTTTTGGTTTGAATATTGCAAAGAAAATAAAAGTTTATATGGATGATTTTTCTCATAGGAAATTAGGAAAGGTTGCATCTATATATACTCTATATATAAACAAATTAACATACATCACACATTACTACATTCATCATCAGATTTCAATGTTAAAATAAATATGATATATAATCTAAAATAAGTTTCAATTGATGACATTGTATAATGACTTGGCCAAATTCAATTCATCCTTGACAGCAAGTCAGCAACCTAAAAAAATATTGAAGCATATTCAATAAAGTGGCCTGTCTGTGCCAGTAGGAGAATATTGACTGGTATAATCCTGATTGGTCGTTATTATACACTAATATTAATATACATACTGCGAGCCTTGTCAGCATTTGTCATGTTAACAATTTTAAAGAAAATGGAGCAAGTGTTAATTTGCTTAAACAAGATGATCTGCTGCGATTGAATTGCTTTTAATTTGATTTTACATTTGGCATTGCAACTTTTTCCCACCCTTGCAATTAAATTAAGAAACAAGGCTGAGCCCTGACGATTATTTCGGGCTGCGTCAAGTAGGTTTTAATTAAATTCGCAACTTTTTTTTTTAGGAAAAGTCGAGGCTGTTTATTCATCAAGTAATGTCTGAATTACAAATAGTAGGCGGTAGATACCCCATCCAAACTCTCTGCTCTCCCAAATTACAAACGGACTTAGTTATATTATGGGCTAAGTAATTTGCCTCTCTCTTAACATGAGTGAAAGACAGAAAATCAAAAAAAGGGAACATAGCAACAATGTCATAGATTAATGAAGCTTCTTGCCAAAGAGAGTCTCTTCCTTTGTGTATTTCCTCTACTGCACCCATTGAATCTGTTTCAGCTGCAATATTGGAAAATTAAATTTGCAACTTGAAGAATGGGAATGTATATGAATTAAGGGCCATGAAAATCTGTCTTGATTTTTGGTAGTAATTAATAATTTGAGCTTTTCATATGTAAAGGGACAATTTTGTTGGGAGTGGGATTGCAACAAATAAAAGCTCTAGTCCTTGACTTTGAGAATGGAGACAAAATCATCTGCCATGTTGCACAATTATGCATGAACAAACTGATGAGGATCATAACTTGGAATGTCCATTCAGGCCTGCAAGATTAATTTTCTTCTTTGTGTCAACAAACCACCCAAAACTAGCTTGAAGCCATTAACAGAATTGAATTGGAAAAGAGTTAAAACCATATATATTTGATGAATTGGAAAAGAGTAAGTTTTGTCACATTAACAGAATTGTTTCGAATCTGTAAGAAAATATCCCCCTTTTATAATGCTTGAAGCAACCAAATCTAAGTCAGCATCCAAGTATATTAATAATACAGGCATCTTTTCCTCCCAGCTCCATCTGAAGAGGGATCATTTCTGCCTTCTTTGAGATTGCTATACCAGTGTCTCCTCCAGTGAAGCTGAGCCTAAGGGTAATGATAATCATAATTAAACTACTCGCTACATAGCAAACTGATAACAATTTGACATCTAATATATATACGGTCGTAACAATTTGACATCTAATATACGGTCGTAACAACCATGGAGATCGGCCGTGTCTTTTATTCAAGTCTAATTATTTTTCTGATGAGGGATATACGATCTAAATATTATTATTGTACGTAATAGTAAGGTAAAGTAATAGCGAGATGGTTATGAACAGTAATGGGAGAATTACAAACAAAAAATTATTTCTATTTGGTACCATGATAATTTGTATTTATTAAAAAGGATATTTAAAATTAATAAAAGGATATGAAACTACCAGTCTATACCCATAATTTTTTTTAAGTTAATAATCAAAAAAGGAAAAAAAAAAACAGATTTTCAAAAAGTGAAGAATACGTATAAAAAATATAAACTTTTGTAAACAAAAAAAAAATCTATATTTTAATACATATATTCATATTTATAATTTTTTTGCAGTGTGGAGACTTGAATCCTTGCCATGATTTCCCTTTTCCTTTTCATTTTCTTGAATTGAATTCCAGAAAATTGAGATTAAGAAAGAGTTTTTTTTCCCCTTTCTAACGAAGAGAAAGAGTTGAGTATATATAAATAAATAAATATAAACAACATAGGAAGAAACAAAATAAGAGAAGCAAAATCTCATTTTTATTTTCGGAGAGGTTAGATTTGTTGTTTATTAGGGGGTTTGGTTGAAATAATAATGTGTTTATTATAATAAGAAATATCACATATTTGATTGTGGATGTACAAATATTGAATGTCGGTTTTCAAATATTTCGATTTTACACTATTAATTCTTCAAGAATATGGGCTTATTTTTTCCAATTGGGTTTGTTAATTAAAGCTACAAAAAGAACTGGGTTTGTTAATTAAAGCTACAAAGAGAATCAATGGTAGAAGTAAAAATTTAACTTTAAAATAAGAATAAAAATGTAGTTCAATATCCTTTTTATTATTTTTTAAGAAAATAATCATTTTCATTTCTTGGTTTAAAGAGGTTGAAATTACAAACGCACAAGAAAACCCGTATACGCTACATGATTAGCTAGCTTATCGAAACGCTAATCTATGAACCAATAAACTCAGTGAAATCTCATTACAATTCAAATATCTCAATGTCCAAACTAGAAACCAGTGGCGGAGCCAGGAATTTGGGTTAGTGGGGTCAATATATAATAATTGTGTTATTTCATCATTTATAGTAATAGTTTTCTACTGAATAAAAATTTTGAAATAAATATATGTATAAGAAATTATATCATTCTATAAATATTATTTTTTTATTTCATCCAAATTGTCTCACTTAATGTTACACAAAGTTTAGTTAAAAATTTTATTTCTTGAAATTTAAAGTATTTATTTATTGTTGTAACTTGTAAAATGTTAGTGTTTTGAATTATATCGTGTTTGGCGGGATAAATTGATAAAACTACTCTTCATATAATTTCAAAAATATAAAATCTATTTAGTATTCATTAGTCATTGCTAGATTGATTTTCTATTATGGTATTCAAAATCTTTCAAAAATATTGTAAGTAATTCAAGGTAATTAAGGTAAATATTACAATAATCTTGAGATAATTATTAGGCTTGTGTAAAAAGTTGTAAATCAAATTAATTATAATAAAGTTAGAAATAGTTTAATACAATGAAATTATATTGCATTATTTATATATCATAAACATATGAAAAGCAAATTTCAAAGGGATGTTTCGGGCAAGAAATACAAATCCATAGGATCAAATGCATTTTTTCCTAAAATTCAATGGGGTCAAAGTGAAAATATATCATTCAAATTGTAAATTGTAAATACTATAAGGGTTATATATATAAATTTTGAAAAGTTCAGTGGGGTCAACCCCACTGGCTATATACTAGCTCCGCCCTTACTAGAAATTATGTTTTAAATAAACTATCTATCTAACAAATATACAAACAAACAAATTAAAACGAACTCACATTTCGTAAGACTTGAAACCAAGACCTTACGATCTAGGTAAGCTGAACTAAGAGTTCAATACTCTATCACCAAGTTAAACGTCTGATGGCTTTTTAATAATTTTATAATAATAATTTTGTATCATACAACCTAGTATAGTACTAAATTATAAATTTTGAAAAGTTCAGTGGGGTCAACCCCACTGATTATATACTAGCTCCGCCCTTGCTAGAAATTATGTTTTAAATAAACTACCTATCTAACAAATATACAAACAAACAAATTAAAACGAATTCACATTTCGTAAGACTTGAAATCAAGACCTTACGATCTAGGTAAGCTGAACTAAGAATTCAATACTCTATCACCAAGTCAAACGTCTGATGGCTTTTTAATAATTTTATAATAATAACTTTGTATTTCATTTTTTATAAATACTCATACAACCTAGTATAGTACTAAATTAATTAGATTTTTTATTTTAAAAAATGCTATACGTGAAACAATAAACTACCCCATATTATCCGATACTCCATGGCACTCACTTTGTGAGTGTAGAAATAAAAAGATAGTTTATAATAGTTTTCTTTTTACATTTAAATTGGTAGTTTTTTTTAAATTATATAAATAAAAGTTAATTATTATATATCCTTGGTGGTTTATTTTCAAATGGGTAGTTTTTAATCTTTTAAAAACTGAGTTTGTATCCGAGTCAACTTATGACACAAATTCAAGACTTCACATTATTATAATTAGTATTCACATTATAATTAGTATAATTAGTATAACTACTCTATATAACACTCACTTAATTACCGTAATTTTACTTTTTCTTTACAAACTTCCGGAATCTTTCTTCCTCCTCATCTCATCAACGAAATTCTCTTCTACAGAAAGTTCTTCCTCTTTTGTTGCCAAAAAAATCCTTTCTTCCTCTTCCTCTTCTCATTAATTAGCGTATATTCTTTTTCTTTTTCTTTTTACAAACTTCTACAAAATCTTTCTTCCTCTTTCTCTTCCCATTATTCTACTCAAGACATCATAAATATTCCTTCAAAATTGGAAAATACCGGCCAAGATTTCTTATGGTTATTTATTTAACTATGCTCTAATGTTATAAAGTGATCTATCGATAAATATAAAATATACTAGTATTTAAGCATTGCTGTTTGCTGCAAATAATTTTGCTTTCTATTGGTATCTCTGAATACCATTCAAACGCCTTAACATGTGAACGTCTTGAAATGTTGAATAGAAGTATAGAACGTCTTGAAATGTTGAATGGATTATCAATTATGCCAATAGGGGTTAAGGAAGAGTTGGAAGAGTTGGTCCAATCCAAGTTCTGATTGGATTAATTCAAATCCCCATTAATTAATCTAAAATAAATTTCATTAGAAAAGAAAAAAACTGCAAAGAATGAAGTTTCTTAACTTAACCAAAATCAACTCAACTCAACCTTTTTAATGTTTGGCAAAAAAAAAAACCTTTTAATGAGCAAATTATAATTCAATCAAATCAACTCAACCTCTAGCTAATTATTAGGTGGACCACGGATGACGTTGTGGATTTGATCCATCTAATAATTTCTCCTCACTCAGTCAACAACAAATTACATAATTAAAATCATCAAGATATCTCCAAGATTAGCATTTTTTTTTGGTAAAACCAAGATTAGCATTTTACAATTTCCAAATTATAAGAAATTGGAATATATTTCCTAACATTGAATATTTTCTTATGTGATTTTGTTAATGCTGTGGGAAGGAACCTATATGGTGGCATTATCCATTTTGCCCCTTAATTCTTTACTCAGTAAGTAATAATTTCATGCCCCAATTATACATAGTAAGTCGCAATTAAAACAAAAAAGAAGAAGAAGAAATTGTTATTGGTAAATTTATACTATGGTGTTTTGATGCCCAACAAATATGGGAATTGCGTGGAAAGGGTGTATCAATATTTGTTTATAATTTGCAGTTGCTAAACTTATTACAAGTCAATTTTTTTAAGGGAAGGTTTAGTATTTCATAAACTAAACATCAAGATTTAAAATATATATATATATATATA
>AWWV01013385.1:0-36836 GCA_001974805.1 Corchorus capsularis | reverse complement strand
GATTAAACCCTCGAGAAAAAGCCACTCATTTTCCATTAGCTTGAACCACCTATAACACTTGCTGGGTCTTTTCTCCCACATTACAATCAATTTTTTGTAAGCTCATGGGAAAAAATATGTATCGTTCTTTTGGATTTGCATACGTACGCGCGTGTTCCCGATTACTAGTAAATATATATACTAATTATAATGTGAAGTTCTGAATTAGTCTTACGAGTTAATTCAGAGACAAGCTTGGTTTTTAAAAAATTCAAAACAAAATAAAAACTATGCATTAAAGGGATAAATATAATAATTATATAGTTTATTTATATCATTTAAAAAAATACACATTTAAAAAAAAACTAACACAAACTACTACATTTAAATTATTTTATTTTCATATATACTCACGTGTGTGTTGTATTTCTATTTGAAATTAAATGGGCCTTTTACCTTAAAAAAAAGGGAAAATTTCAAAAAAATGCACTCTACCAAGAATATTTATTACTTGGTCGAATGAAGTTAAAGAATTATTATTTGGTTTTGGTAAATCTTAATTAATAAAATTAATAACAAGGAAATTGTAATTACCTCTTTGACCTACTAAATCAAAACAAACCTTCAACACTAGGCAACCCCTGCAACACATTCTTCATGAGAAATTCCAAATTTTTGCAACTCCTAAAGAAAGAATGTTTCATTAGCTTCTTAGTCGATGCCCTCTTTGCAGGATCTTGATCGAGACATGAAGCAACTATATCTTCAAAGCCTTGGAAAACTTCTTGCTTCTTCCTTTTTTGCTATTACTATTTTCATAATCAGAAAATTGAAACCTCTTCGTAATCTTCATGATCAAAGACTTCGATGGTGGTAAATGAGATAAAGGAGGCCTTCCATGGGCTAATTCAAGCACAGTTATTCCAAAATACCAAATATCAGTCTTGTAATTATACCCTGTATGCAAGTGAATCACTTCCGGCACCATCCAATATATGGATTTCCCGTCACGCCGGTGAGCATCAAAGCCGCCGATGAGAAAGAAGTAGTAGTCTCCTTGGTTCTATTACGTTATTTATTTATTCGATTAGTCGATCTCTAGGCTGATCTGCCATGGCCAGAACGGAGGGAGGAAGGGAGCGGCGAATTATTTTGCTTGAAAAGTACTTTTAATTTTTGTTACTAAGGTTAAAGAGGTAATTACAATGTCCTTTTTATTAATTTTGTTAATTAAGATTTACCAAATGATAATTCTTTAACTTCATTAGACCAAGTAGTAAATATTCTTGGTAGAATGCCCTTTTTTAAAATTTCCCCAAAAAAAAATTTCATATATGACCTATAAAAATTGTTAAATGGGCCTTTTACCTTAACAAAAAATTGTTAAATGGGCCTCATACGTGCCATCTAAGCCCATAAAGATTTTCTGCCAAAAAAGAAAAAGCCAATAAAGATTCACTAAATGGAGATGAGATTCAATGATTCATTAAATAATCTATAGTAATTATAATGTGAGATTCTGAGTTTGTCTCATGAATTGATTTAGAGACAAACTCGGTTACTCATTAATAAATTATTTAAAAAATTCATTATCCTTAAAAAAAAGTAATATCTATAAAGTTGGTTACCCATTAAACTTCTTCCTATTATCCACTAACTATGCTATATAGATTTTTAAATTTTTTCCTAAACCAACTTCTTCAAACCTTTCTTCATCTTTTTCTTCCCATAGTTGATAACCTTTATTCATTCGGGGAGACAAATTTGATGATCGGGGATCCAAATTCAAATACCTCCAAGACAATGTAACTATTGCTTATCAATTTTTTTTTTTAAAAAAGGCAAAAATCTTAAAGATGCTTCCCAAGGAAGATGTAAAAAAATTATCCATTTAAAAAAAAAAACTACCACAAACTATTACATTTAAATTATTTTTATTTTCGTATATACTCACATGTGTCTTGTATTTCTTTTTCCTTTTAACCAACCTGTGTCTTGTATTTCTATTCAACTATTCTTATTTGAAATTTTTCCAAGAGTAATTAATTGTTAAATGGGCCTTTTACCTTAAAAAAGTTTTTAAATAGGGCTCATAGGTACCATCTAAGCCCATAAACATTTTCTGCGAAAAAAAAAGAAAAATCCCATAAAGATTCACTAAATGGAGATGAGATTCAATGATTCATGGAATAAAATAATGTCTAGCTTGTATCATCCCCTCCAAACGAACAGTACAGCCCCTCCAATTTATTTCCTCTCATTCGAAATTGTCCAACCATATCTCGCCGCGTGTCTTTTTTAAGACCCCCATCCCCTTTTCAATTTGGAACCCGATTCTCGCCCGGTTCCCGCCCGTTCCCCCCATTGGCCATTGCTCAATCTCTGTGATTTCCTCGCCTTCCATGCTGGGTCGATTCCTTTCGTGTTTCGGCCCGTCCTCGCTTTCTATGTCGGGGTACCGTGTTCTCCTTTCTCCTCTTTCCAGATCTTCGACTTTTCTCTCTCTCTCTCTCTTTCCTTGTCTTCCTTCCTCCCTCTTCTCATCCTCTTCATTCTCTTTCCCATTTTCCTTCTTTCTAGAGAAGTCTGTTTTAATTATTCTATTCAAGATTCCTTCCATTCATCATGGGTTTGCTTACCTGGAAGAAAAAAAAATTAACGGCTTTTGGGGTTTTTCAGACAGAGCTGCTGTTTTTCCTCATCTTCCATTTGTTCTATCTATTGTTGAAATTCGGTGGGGGTTTTCATGGTTTTTTATCCCCTTTATTTCTCTGTGGGTTTGCTTTTTGATGGAAAGTTTATTTGTTTTTCGCATTTTACTTGCCATTTGTTTTGTCCTGATGGTTTTCCGTTTGTGCAGGGGAAGCAACCATAGTGCATTCTCAGTTCTTGGTGGTTTGGCTGTGATCATTCAAGCTCAGGCAAGTTTTTACAAATTTGTGTTGGCCGTTCTTTAACGTCTTACCATTATAGATATTGGTTGAGTTTGAACAAAGAAAAAAAAAACCTTATAAACCAGTGGAATGATCATATCAAGTAAGTAGAGGATTGAAAGATGAAAAAACGAGATATTTTTTATTTTCTTTTTCTCATAAAAGTTGTCCATCTACAAGCAAGTTGATCACCACAAAGGAACTCACTGATGAAATCATAGTCCAAAGACTTTGACAATGATAAAAGAGAAAGAAAATACTTTTTCCCTATCACCAAAAACTCTCTACTTTTTTTTCTTAGTGCTTGAGTTTTACAAAGTACTTGTTACCAGTTAAAATGACAGTCTTCAAATCCTGCCTTCTGCAAATTTTATCTATTAATTCTTGGCGCTTGATTTTGTCCCATGGCAGCTTTCCTCATAAAAAGAAGAGATGGGGAAGATAGCTTGGATAATTCTCTTGAAGCATCAAATCGTATAAAGCTGGTACAGTTTATTCCCTTTTGCCTTTTAATTCTAAAGTGATCTGTGAGCTATCATTTTTATATAGTTGGTTAGAGACCTTCAAGCTAATGATTTCATTATATTATAGTTTCTTTGACTTATGAATATTTTTCTCCTGCATGAATGTAAAGCTTTAGTTCTGTGCCTGCTATATAACTTATTTCAAGGATCTCTTTGTTTCTTTAATTTTCCACTTTCCTTTCTTTTTCCTTAACCTTCTTATTCTTGCTACATTATTGTAAGTAAGAGGTTATTATGAATAAAAAAGTTGGTTTAATTTAACCTTTGCTTGAAAAACTAGGATATTAAGGCTTAGCCGATTTAATACCTCTTGCTAGATTGATTATTTGAGATCATTGACAGAATATTAGTCATTAATCTGCTCCTAGAGTTTATTTTTCCATTGGCCAAGGGTCTGAGTCATATATTTGTTTCCAGGATATGAGGTACAAGTTTTGAAGTTTCTTTGTTTTGCTGTTATCTTCATTTTCTTATTCTCTTTGTGTAGTTTGGAGAAATGGCTTCAAAACAGAAGGTTTTCACTTATTAAAGCGCAAAGAGAGGACCGATTGTTTGCTTTTGATTGATGGAAAGGTTAGATGTTTCGTTATAAACTAATTGTGGTCTGGGTTTTTCATGTCTTAACTTGATATCATGTTGTTTTCAAATTTTATTACAGGGAAAGTATCAGATTTACTCCTTTTGGTTAGAACTTTTACATGCATATTGTCTTTGCAAATTTTGTATTGTTTGGCCCCTTGCCGTATACATAATTTTTAGTTGGCTATGAAACTTCTATAATCAGTCCTCATCTGTATTGATTTCTATTTGATTTTTATTGCCTATGAACTTTTTTGTTTTTGAGGTAGCTTAGCTAACCAAGTCTTGATTGGCAATGTCCCATCCTGCTCTCAAAAGTTCTGCCTTTTTTAAGTTCAGAATTTTTGTTCCTAGAATTCACTTCTGAATTCACTATGGTGGAAAGTTTTGACTTTTTTATTTTCATCAAGCTTTGATTAATCAAACAGTTCCTGGAGTAATCATTTTTTTAAGAAACTTTAGGATCCTTTTCATGCCATATCAATATGCTTTTATGTAATGTGGGCATCAGCATATTTTTCTTTGCCAAGAACAAATATTTATAGTTTTCCTTTTCAGTAAAAGATTTATATCGTTCATTTACATGCTGGCAGAATCTATATCAGCAGTGTGTAATGATTGGAGGAACTCAAATGTAACGGCTGATACATTCAGGCCCTCTGCTTTTGCAACTTCTACATTTCCTTTTATCTTAGTGTATTGAAATATTTCAATTGTGATAGTTTTTCTTTTGCTTTCTTTAAATTTTCTATCGTTTTTAACCCTCTGCTTTTGCAACTTCTACATTTACTTTCCAGCAAAAAAGGTAGAGAGAGCTAGTATATAATGTTCAATGTCATGTTTCTTGCAGGATTGGCTGGATATTGCATTTTGCAATTGTAGAGGGTGTTGCTTTTATTGCAGTATCTTTGGTAAGATCTTTATATGCACCATAAATCCTCACAATCTCTTAACCTGAGATTTATAGCCATCACAGGTCAAAGTTAGAAGAAACAGCATATGATTCTTAATTATAAATTTAAATGTGAGTTTATACTACTATGTTAGAATAATAATCTACATCGATTTACTGCCATATCTTTGTTAACATTTTCTGAAATCTGGTATTCTTGATTTAGTTAAACTCTTTTAACTGTGAATTTGTGGCTTGGCAGATTGCAACTTTATTAATGAAAGTTATTCATTACCTGGGTTTAAATTATGGGTAGAGGTAGAGGAAAGGGAAAGAAGTTGACTATTAGAAACCGTGAGGATGCTGGAAGTGGTTAGTGGTGTCTTTAAAGATACATCCTCATTTTCTGTTATAACAGTTTTGAAAGGATTTATTATTCTTTCTTTTTAGTTGTATGAGTGCATAAAACCTGTTTGGTAATTTTTTCCTCATATTTTGAGGGTCATTGGTCATTTATTTTGCAGTCAAGTTTGAAAGTTCACGAAAGACTTTAATTCTTAATGCGTTTCTTTTAGCCTTACGGTTTAGGGTTTAGGACTGAAGATGAATAGATGATTAATCTTGAGTTGATTTTGTCAAAAAATTGGAAATTAATAGTACCAACAAAAAGTAAGTATATAATTAAGAGATCAGTTTGGTTAATTTTACCCTCAAAAAATAGAATTATAGTATAACTATCAATAACTTGAACAAGTTAGGTCGCCTGTATCGTTCTTTGATTCTTTGATATAAGATATATATAATTATAGTATAATCTTGGCCTAGATTTTCCAATTTAGCTAACATAAGCAGCAAAGGTTTTAAAAGCAATGCTGGCAATATATGCTATGGCTTTTGAACAACATGATTATCATGTAGGACAATAATTTTACTTGTTATTCACAAACAAAGTGACACGATAACAACCCTTATGAAAGCTTTTTTAATGGTGTTCATTTTTGTTAATTATTCACCTAAAAACTTGAAAAAAGAAATTAATTGTAATAATTTTTTTATGAGTACATGTTACACCTTTGCATTAGGCACTTAAGCAATATAGGCTGGAAATTTGAAGAGGTTCAGGATTCATTTTACACATTCTGCTTAGGAATTGTAAACCTTCTGGATTTTTTGCTTTTCCTAGATGAGCTAGATGCTATTGCCAATATCTCAAATCTTAAAATATGTCATCAGATTTATACATGACAAAAATCTCCAGATCCTAGACTCTATAGATTTTTCGTCTTGGGATTTTGTGTCTTTTCATCATTTTTTTTTTGTCCCTGATAGATTTTGGCTTTATGTTCCTTTCAGGTGTTTGTTGTTTTGTCTTACTGAAGTGTGGTTTCTGTTATTCATTGTTTTTTGTCTGTTGTTTTTTACGCCTGATAAGTCTTCCTGCCTCACTGATGTTACATTCTGCTTCGTTCTTTGTCGAGGCCGTCACCATCAAGGAATATTTTGCCTCTGTACAGGTTATTGTTGTACTGTTATTTTGTTTAACTTCTCTTTTAATTGTGGTTGCCTTTTGGCCAATCTTGGCTTTCTACATTTTTCCTCTCTCAGGAATTTATTTAACTCTTGATCATTTTTTTTGTTGCATGTTGTTCTTTCATGGCTGATAGGTCTGCGTGCCTAATTGCTGTTACATTCTCTTGCATTCTTTGTCGAGGTGATCACCATCAAGGAATATTTTGGCTCTAGTCAGCTTCTTCATGTCTCATTTTGCACCTGCTTTTATCTTTCTTAGTCGTGGTTGCCTTCTTGCCAATCTTGCCTGGGGGGTTCCCCTTCCTATTTGCATTGTGATTTATATATTTTTTTGGCCCTCTCATTAAGTCATTGATGGAGGGTCACCATCATTCTTTGTCTATGGATTGGTTGTTTCTGTTTTGATATTATTTGCATTGTTTTATAGATGCCTCTTCTGTGAACATGGACTCTCATTCGTGTTTGGAAATCTTGCAAAAATTCTAACTGGAATTGATGTTACAAATCTGACTGTTTCGGAGAAATTGAACACAACAAAGATTCCTGCTGTTGTCAATCGTATTTTCGATAAGCAATTTGAGTTTGTGTTGGGCCTTGCAGATCAGGATTATGGTCCAGGGCTGAACTTTAAGATCTTCTATTTTGTCCCTGTTGAATTGGAACAGCCACAATCCACCCCCAATCAAAATAAAGGAAACTGCCCAATCTTCAGCTGATGCTCCCCATGGGACACAGGCAGAAATTAATGTCACCCCAAATGCAGAGGGTGGTATCGATGCTGCTGATGATGCCACACCAAGTACCACCCCCTCTGAGAGCCTTGATGATGTGGTTTCCAAATCCTCACAGCGTAGTTCCAAGAGGGTTAATTAAAACATGGTTAGTTTTTCCTTCTTCTTCCTTGGATTGTCTAAATGTGTGTTGATTGTTTCTATCATTTTTTTCCTCAATCAGTTCAAAGAAGCTTCAGTTGGAGTGAAGGCTTGGCAGCAGCATCAGTCTTTTGTAGTGAGCCACAATTGCACCCTACTTTATTAGCCACCGGATTTCTTCCTCATAATGCATGTGTGCCAAGGATGTTGATGTTGAATGATTGATCATGGCTAGATATCGTGAACGCATTTTGTTGTCTCCTTTTTTTGAGTCAGTGGTGCATAAGTAGAAGCGATAAATTGTAGACTTCACTCTTGACAGATTTTCATGCTCTTTTGATAACTGTATATGAAGAAACTCAGCCTCTTTTTGTTTTGGCCTTTTGATGTCTATATATATTCAACATGTTATGGGCAGTGAACATTATAATGCCTTGAAGCTGTGTTGTAATTGTTATCAATCTATCATTATCTTCAGATAATTTATTTACACCCATGTATTTTTTTTGCAACTTTTAAATTATACAAAGTTCTTTTGCTTTCAGTAAACCAGACTTGATGTGAATTATGTACTTACAATTTATAGATGACCTATGGCTTCCCATCTATAACTTTCAGGCCTGTTTTGATACACCTCTCTTTCTTCATTCATTCAATTCTCAATGTCTCTAAATCTATGTCTGACTAGTTGCTCGCCATTAAAATTAGATGCTTATGCTCTTATCTATATTTCTAACTGCTAATCGATGCCCAATCGGTTGGGTCGGCTTCAGCTAATATCAGTACTTATTGAAGTACTCTCCTCTCTCATATCAATTATATATATATATATTTTTATTACTCTATAGCTAAGTCTAGAATAGCCTTTTAAAATCAACAAGCTGAGTGACCTTTCTTCAATAAGCAAAAACCAAAGATAACACACCTTAAGATTTTGATGCGAAATATCGTGTTTATCAACATAATAGTAATCAACAAAAAAACCCCTCAACTTACACAAGACATCAAATAAGACCCTGAAGTTTTATTTTGACCAAATAAGCTCTGAACACCTTAAAATGCTAAATAAGCCCTTTTTCAAGACTAAATGCTCAAATATGGACTGAACACCTTATTTAAAAATCGAGCTGATTAATTTTTGTTTGTTTTTCTTTATATTAAGTACTCCATTTTCTTGGCCATCACGAAAAGAGGAGTAGATCTTCGCTCTTTTCCTCTGCTCCGTTTGATATTTTGGATTAAAATTGCATTTTAAAATTCCCTCCCTTTTTCCTCCTCGCCTGACGCTTCCTTCCAATTTTTTCTAGATTTTTTTTTTTTTATCCATTTCCCCTTTACCTTTTAAGATCGAGGAGTAGAGAAGCAAGGATGAGAGAGCTCCGGCGAGAGCTCCGGCGTTTTACAAAGGAAATACAAAGTTGCTCGAGCAAAGAGCAAGAACGCTCACGGATCCTTGAAGAGCTCTGCAACCTAAAAAATGAAAAGGTTAAGAAATTCTGTTTGCTCAGTTTCGAGTAAATTTTTTTTTCAAAATTTTGATACAAGTTAGTGAGGTTCTAATCTCCAAACATGTTTTTGCATTAAATCGTTAAACATTTCAATCCCCTGGAATTATTTGAGTTGCAAATATCCCTTGTAAGGCAGATTTACAAATCTGGCTGCTCTTTCATAGTTAGAAATAGTGCTTCAGTTTTTGATTTGGTTTCGTATTAGCACTTTTAGTATCGCGTCTCTTTGTCCTTCACAAGGGTTTGTATAATGCTAAAATTTTTAGAACTGGGAAATTTACTTACATATTCATCAAATTCGTATCATCTTACTAGTTTAGTTTGATGTCTTTGATTATCATGAGGATTTTACAAATCAAATGTTGTCTTGGTAAGAAATCCGAATTATGTTTTCTTTTGTTTGCTTCAGCTTCAAATATGCTAGAATGTTAGGTTGTACTCCCTTCTACAGGAATCTATGTATCTATTTGCTTAAGCAATGTTGGGTGAATTTCAGCCGGGTCTCCAGTGGCATGAAAGTAGCTTTGTTCTCTTTATTTGAATTTCTCTTTGTTTTCTACCTGTTTTCGTAGTTGACTTATTAGGGAGGAATTAACTTATTCTTTCATTTGAAAAGTCAATCCTAGAGCCAAATTTGTCCAAACACTGCCCCAGAAGTTTACAAAATTTTACATGGACATTTTAGTGCTTTTATGTCTTTTTAGTGCATTCCTGAGATGAGTGAGCAAAATCTTACTGGAAGTTTATGTTCTGATAGGGATTGACACCATGTCAGAAGAAGAATTATGCTTGCAAAATGCTTTATATTTACATGCTTGGTTATGACGTTGACTTTGGTCACATGGAAGCTGTTTCTTTGATCTCTGCACCAACTTATCCAGAAAAGCAGGTGAGATCCATTTTGCTTCATCTCATTTGTCATGGGTAGCACATCTAAGGTTGTAATTGTTTCCTCTGAAATTATATGGATGAGGCTGTATGATATCTCTAACAAATCATTTATCATGTTAGCCTGGATATTGCATGGATCAGGTACTCTTGCAGTGTTTTTTTACATAATTGAGCTTGCTTGATTTATCATGGTCAGCAAAAGATATAATTCTCATGCTCTGAGTGTTTGATATTAAAATTTGCATTTTTTTTTATTTTCTCTACTTTTATAAAAGTTTTTCTTCATACTTCATTGAACTATTTCTTTACTATAATTGGCTGCAGGTCGGGTACTTTGTGACATCATGTTTGCTCAATGAAAATCATGATTTTCTGAGACTAGCAATTAACACTGTCCGCGATGATATAATTGGTCAAAATGAGACTTGCCAGTGCCTAGCATTAACTATGGTAAGGCTACAAGACAGTGTTTGAGTTTCATAAGGCATTTATGTATAGATGGGAGAAAAATGTTTATGATTTACGACATGGAACAGCTACCCTGCCTATTTATTATATTCTGGTCACTACTTACCTTTGGTTGGGCTGTTTTATATGCTTGTTAAGATTTCCATATTGTTATTCTTGTCCTTTTCTTAGGGTTTCATGTCATGTAGCTCATATTCAAAGCATCATTCTCTTTCAAACTTACATCTACAATTTCCTTGAATTGATTTTGTAGGTTGGGAATATTGTTGTGAGAGAATTTGCCGAATCCTTGGCACCTGATTTTCAAAAGTTACTTGTAAGATCAACCAGAAACTATTCAGGTTCAATTGTTTTTTTTTAAAAAAAAAAAAAATATTTGACATCGACAAAATCTGTTTCCAGCTTTCTAGCAGTTGCAGACCAGTTGTACGAAAAAAGGCTGCATTGTGTTTGCTGCAGTTGTATAGGAAAAATCCTGACATTGTCAATGTTGATGGCTGGTATGCTAGAAAGTCAACCATTTTATTCCACTGGTAATTATGATGTTTTGCTTATTTTTAAACTGCTTTAATTTCCCTGTGTTTTAGGGCGGATCGGATGGCGCAACTTTTAGATGAACGTGATCTTGGTGTTTTGATGTCTTCAATGAGCCTTCTTGTTGCCTTGGTATCAAATAATCATGAAGCATATTGGGCTTGCCTTCCAAAGTGCGTTAAGATATTGGAGCTCCTTGTAAGAGACCAAGATGTTCTACAGGAATATACGTACTATGACATCCCATCTCCCTTGCTTCAGGTTTGTCCTTATGTTTCATTTTAACAATTTTATATGAATTGGATGCCAATTCCAAGTTATGAAAAAAAATCATGTGCGTGGTCTAGTTAATTTGTATAGTTATGTTCTAAGTGAATAATACCTTTATTTCCCTCTTGAACATGTTTTGCAGTAGGTTTTCACTGATTGTTTCCTACTCTTTTCCTATCTGTTTTTTTGGAGATGTATGAGTTTGGTTTTCAGTAATTATCATAGACTCATCTTTTGGTGAAGTTTGTCTTGATATTTTTTGTTGTTATTATTATTATACTTATAACAGGTTAAGACAATGAGGGTGCTCAAGTATTTTCCTGCCATTAAAGAGCCAAATACCAGAAGAACATTGTTTGAGGTTCAAACTTTCAGACGTGTTTCACTTTTTTTGCTCTTTAAGATTATTTTGATATTTATGGAACTTAAATGCTGATTGCAGGTCTTGCAACGGATATTAATGGGAACTGATGTTGTGAAAAACGTCAATAAGAATGCATTGCATGCTGTCCACTTTGAAGCCATTGCTCTTGTGAGTTTATTACTGAGTTCTGTTTTAGCATGTGAAATTATTATTAAAGACATGTTTTGATATACATGCATCTTGATAGAACTGAGTAACCACTGAGTTCTGTTACAGGTCATGCATCTTGATGCTGAAAAGGAGATGATGCCTCAGTGTGTTGCCCTTCTTGGGAAATTCATTGCTGCTCGTGAACCAAATATTAGATACCTTGGCTTCGTAAGTTATGGAATCATAATTACTTGGCTCTCTTTTTAACTTGTCTTGTGTCCAAACAATAGCAAATATGTTGATATGTGCCAAACAAGGGGGTTACCTATGACTAAGTGATTTACTTGTATTTTCTTAAATGCTTTATTGCAGGAGAATATGACTAGGATGCTAATGGTTACTGAAGTGCAAGATATTATCAAAAGACATCATCAGGCTCAGATCTTCGCATCATTGAAGGATCCTGATATCAGGTTGACTTGTTGAGTAATTGAGGCCACTTTGATTTAGATTGATATTATTGCATCCTTAACACAGACTTAAATCTGGGTAAAATCTAATAGTTGCCGGTCTGCAAAGCTGTGTATGTTGGTTCTTTATATCAAAGTGTTTAAGAATACGAGTGTTTCTATACATCCTTGCTTATGTGGTTGAAGATTTCTGAAATTGCCTAAGTTGGTGTCTATTCTTTAGTTTCTCATCTAACTAATTTTCGACAAGACAAGTTTTATCACTTACTCAAGTCAGAAACCTCAATCTATACCTAAAGCCTTTACTCTTGATTTTTCTATAGCAATGACTTTTATGGCTTAAGCGTTAGTGCATGCCATGTTTATTATCTAATTCAATTATGTGTGCGTTGTATTTTCCTAACTAACACAAAGTTTCAAATGTCCAGTATCTGTAGGCGTGCTCTGGATTTGCTTTATGGTATGTGTGATGTAAATAATGCAAAGGACATTGTTGAAAAAATATTGCAGGTACTAAAGTGTTGAATGCGGAAAACTTATTACTTTATATACGACTCTTGGATATTTCACTTTCCCTAAAAGTATTAAAATTGTGAGGCACAATATGAGAACGTCCCTGACTGTCATTTATTTATTAGCATCTGAGCACAGCTGATTTTGCGATGCGTAAGGAATTGTCACTTAAGGCTGCCATTCTTGCTGAGAAATTTAGTCCTAATCTATCATGGTAAGCATGTTGGTGGATCCAGGATACTGATGGATGAAATTTTGTACCTCTGCATTTTCTCTTTCATTATGAATGTTAACTTCATCAAGTGATTGGTTCTTATTTCTTGTAAATCATGCAGGTATGTGGATGTGATCCTTCAGTTGATTGACAAGGCAGGAGATTTTATTAGTGATGATGTATGGTTCCGTGTTGTGAAGTTTGTTACTAACAATGAGGACCTACAGGTGATCAGAAAGTCTTTTAACGCATAGTGTTGGTCATTTTATAACATAAAATGTATTCTTCTTTTGATAGTGTTTTCGAGCTGAAAGTTTATGTTTATGACCAGCCTTATGCAGCTACAAGGGTGAAAGAGTATCTTGAAAAGCCTGCTGTACATGAGACAATGGTCAAGGTTTGTATAATGTTTAGTGTTTTAACCACATGAGTTGTGGGAGTCTGAGAGTAGTGCATGGATATATAGTTTAACCTTTTAATATTAATTTTGTTATACTGCTGTTCTGTTGGTTGGATTGCCTGTTATCGGGATATTTGGATTTTCATTGTGAGAGTGGAGAGTAGTGTATCAATTAGCTCAACATATATGGATTTGCATTAGAAGCCTCTACCTGTCAAGAATAATGGCTATATCACGACTTGCCTCATTACAAGCTGAATTTTGAATTTTCAACAAAATTAGCATAGGTGCTTCAATATTATCACTCACATCAACCAAATATAATCGGATTTGAATTTTTGTTATTCATCTCTTCTAAAGTTTGGTTTTGCTTAGTACTAAATTTTACTTGGGTATGTATTTTAGAGTTGGGGTATACTCATTTATTTTGGGATTTGTGTGTATCATATAGGTCAGTGCTTACATTCTTGGAGAATACAGTCACCTTTTGAGTGAACAGCCTGGGTGTAGTCTGAAAGAGATCTTTAGAATCTTACATGAGAAGCTTCCTACAGTATCGTAAGAGCCTTTAAACATCAATTCCTGCTATTTGGTTAATATTCGCTTTTCTACTAATTTAGTGTTTTATAATGGATATCATGTTTCAGGACTTCTACCATTCCTATTCTTTTATCAGCTTATGCTAAAATTTTGATGCACACTCAGCCACCAGACCAAGAACTCAAAAATCAGATTTGCTCAATATTCAATAAGTGAGATTTACTTTTGCATAGTTTACTTTCTGATTGGTCAAAATATTACATGTGTTCCATTTGAGATATGTAAATATTTGGAGCTTTTTTTTGGTAATAAGAAAAAAAAAGGTGATTTGTTAACACACTTTTTGAATTGTTAACTCAGGTTCAGATATGAGAGCTACATTGACCTGGAGATACAACAACGGGCTGTTGAATATTTTGCATTGAGTGAGAAAGGTGCCGCTCTAATGGATATATTAGCTAAAATGCCTAAATTTCCTGAACGTCAGGTTTGTGAACTTGGCAAAATTTGTTTAGAAACTGCTCGCTCAGCCATTTAGTTACGGCCAATCCATGTATTGTCTTTAATTATAGCAGCAGCAGTTAATTGTGCCTTGTCCTCAATTTACAGTTTGCATCGATAAGAAAGGCAGAAGATGAGATTGACACTGAAGAGCAAAGTGCTATCAAGTTGCGTGCTCAGCAGCAAACATTAAATGCTCTGGTTGTAACTGACTCAAAACCTGCCAATACAGTCTCTGGATTGGAAGAGGAGGAGAGAGAGCCGATGGAGGAGGACACAGAGTCTGAGGAGGAGAAGCAGCATATGAAGGAGGACAAAAATTTAATTGAGGTACTGATTTCTGATTTTATAAGGTTTACTCAAATCCATTCTTTTCCAAGTTCAAAAATCAAAATGAAAGCCTGACATGTTTTATTTTCAATTCCTAAGAAAGTTCCTTTCGGTATTCTGTTCTATGCATGGGAAAACAAGTGGGAGAGTTTATTTGCAATTTGCAATTCCACCTTGTTTACCCACCACTTAAAAAATTGTGCAACAGGTTTTTATGACTCAATCTTTAGCTTTCTATTTGTTGGGATGCTGGCTGCATTCTTCTGGTTCAAAGCTTCTTTTCATTTCACTTCTCTTTCTGTTATCCATGATTAAGAGTAGATGATTTTTCCTTTTTATCTTTTCTCCTGCTGTTTTATGTTAAAGTTGGGTGATTGTATCATCGGCTGCCACCTTAGTAAAAGTTCTTCCCATAATTGTCACTTTCTTCTTTCAATCTAAATCTTTCTTATATATTGCAATAAGCTGTTAAGAAATATTTTCCTAACAAATATAAAGTTAAGTCACTGACTGGTATTCATTTTATTAGAATTTGCCGTCACTAAGTGCTAGTTTTGAAAGATTTCGTGATTTATGCGTAGAAGGTAGAGGTGATATATATGTAGATGATATCATTCGGGTATGGACTCTCACTTCACATGCTCTCTATCTTTCAATATCTGTTAAATTCTATTATTTCCTCCGTTTATACACTAGAATCCTATTGTGATTTTTCAAAATATTGTACCAAAATTACTGCAGATCTACTTTGTAGCAAATTGGCAATATCATTGGGGATATCTTCATCTTTTTTTCGAAAACAAATATACGGATGATCTTGTTTCAGTTCAAGTTCGCACATTGCCTTCTAGCAATCTTACAATGGTGGTACATGAACCAGTGCCTAGTACTATACCTTATGCTAAAGAGGTGAAAACACATATTGTGCTTTGTAAACTACTTACTACTTAAATTGATTTTTTTTTGGGTTAATCTTATTCTTTAATTTTGATGGTTTCTTTAGGAGAAATGCCAACTTCAGGTTATAAATTTTTGGCCAAGCAATTCCGAAGCTGTTCTTGACATCTCCTTTAACGTTGGAGACAAGATGGTACTTGCAACTAACACAGAAAGAGTTGGTTATATTTTTACAAGGCCACATATCTAATAATTACCTTTTACAGGTTCATATCAAGCCCCGCCTCCCTATTGCAGTGAATTCATTTCTTCAGCCAACACCAGTATCTACCTCAGAAATGTCCCACCTACGGAACTCAGTTACAGAACCACCATTAAAGTTAGTCGAAATTGTATGTATATTGCTGCCTGATCCTTTTCATTCCTTCCTTTCCTTTATTGTAGTTTGAGGGTTGTGACGGAGGGGCCTGCAATTTTTCATGTTAATACGAACAATTTATACTTAAATTGAAGCACAATAAGTTTGTTATTAGTGGGTTACTACTCCCAATCTTTATTTTTCCTATAGACACCGCTTTGATTGTAAAAAGTTTCTCTTTTGTTCATTCAATAAACTAGTTACACTGATCCTTGGCCAATCTATGTTCCTATTTGCTCAAATTCTGCAGGTTGATTTAAAAAGGCCCATATCTTTTTCTGACATGGTACATTTACTCAAAAGGCTCCAGATAGAGGTTTATGAAGAACTTGTAAGTCCTTTACTTTGAAGTTCACTTCTGCCACTAATGAGAGCAGTATTCACTATTCAATTTTCTGTTTCAGGATCCAAGTCGTAGTCATTTCTATGCAAGTACATTCTTCTACTCATATGATAGAAAGCCCATGCCATGTTTGGTAAGTAATATGTTCAAAAGTATATGGCTATATTACTGCAGTGATAAACTTAGTGGTAAATTTAAATTACGTGAGGACACCTAAGAACAATCATGCTTTTCTTTTTTTTTATCCATGTTTTTGTCCGTTTAAACTAACCACCTAATCTTCTCCAATATACAGATTAGAGTTGACATAACGAAAGTTGACATAAATCCAGTGTATGCAACTGAGTTGTGTATGACAGTTATTTCAAATGATGAAAGATTGACTTTTGAGTACGTAGCTCAGCTTCACACCAAGCAAGTTAGTTTAAGTTTTCTTGATTGGAACTTATGCTTATATATATGTGCAGGTTGATGGAGTTTCTTTGGTACCATTTTCGCGATCAATGAAAACAGAAAGAGTGAAGGAGAGGGAGACTTCTCATATTTATGATCAATTATGCTTTTGGATGTGGAAATATTGATTTTGATACTCCCTGCAATATATTCATCCCATTTACATTCCTTTATTTGTCCCAAACTAAAAGAGATCTATGTGTATGGTTCCTAGCAATATGGTTGTTTCCCCCTCTGGTTGACCATGATCTGAATAGATTATATGAGATCTTACTTGGTTTTATTGTAGATATCATGCTTTGCTTTGTAAAAGTTACTGCTTATCTCTTCTCCAGATTTCGAGGAGAAATTGGAATGATCAATCTAGCCGTCTTATAATTTGAAGCCCTTCATATTTTGACTTTCTAACTGGTGATTATGAAATTATTTGACTGTTCTGCAGAAATGATGTGATATGGAGTCTTTGAGGTTGATGTTGCAGAATTGTGGCAAACATTCTCATTTCGAGAGTTCTCTGTATTAGAGAATGTTTTCCACAATTCTCTGGAAACCCTTAAAACTCTAACAGAATTAAAACATTCCGAGTTCATCACCAGTTTTAAGTAAGCAATCTACTGACTTGATGATTTGCAGATTGGTCTTCTTCTTAGAATTGTTATTGTTAATTCTTGTAAGAAATTTATTACCATCTCCTGCAGATGAGTGGTACTCCAATTTTCTATCCGTTTCCTTTGGAACCATGATTTTGTTTTGGTCTCTATTTAAGTGAAAGTCCTACTACACATATTTAGTTATTTTAAGATCTATGTCTCATGCTATTGAATTTTTTTGTTAAATTTCATTTAATTAGGTCTACTTTCTTACCACTTTGAGATATGTGGGAATTCGCTCATTCTATCATACATTTGTTTTTATAATATGGCCCAAGCCAAGATACTGAAGTGAAGTGGACTAGTTTTTTGGCCTTCAATTAAGACACTGATTAGCAACTTATTCATGACTGATTTGACTTGATGAGTATGCTTGTTTCTGGTGAATAAGTGTGGTTTCATAAAAAGTGTACGCTATTTGAAGGTCTGTTCATTTGGTTCTCTCTGTTACTGGAAATAGATTGGTTCTTTCTTTCAACTTTGCAGGGGGAATGAGAGGAAATTAGATTTGACTAGAAATTTTAAGAAAGATGAAGATCGTATCGTATGGATATGGAAATTTCTTTGAGAACATCTACCGAGGTATTTACTTCTCCTGAGGAAAGATTGTACAAAGTTGATTCTTTGGGTGCTTCCATCAGTTCAGGATATAGCATCTATCTACTTCATCTTTGGGTGCTTCCATCAGTTCAGGATATAGCTTCCACCAGGCCAAGCTTTTTACATTTTGATGATATAGGAACGATCTGTACTATAGTTTTAACTTCCAATGCTTGCCTACAAGCAAAAGAATTGCATAAATTGGGAGCCTTGAATGACCATCTCTTGCCATTGCAAAATGTTCTTGAGGAGGAGATACTGCCGGTGTCGTCTGATTGTGAGAGCTCTGAAGGTTAACGCAGAGTGACTTTGTATCTTTTTTCCTTTGTTGTTGTTATTCTTTTTTCATTCTTCATTTTTCTGTTGTTCTTGGTGTTGGTGTTTGTGTGTGTGTTCTTTTTTGGGGTGGGGGCCTGAGGATAGGAGCTATAAAGAGTTCAGTCTCTTTGTCAAGTCTCCTCTTCCCTAAGAGGCTGAGAAAATGGAGCTGGATCTTCACCTAGCAAAGCTTTTCCGCGGAAGCTGTACGTAGAGAATGAAAATTTCGCTTCAGGTGTAACTTGCAAATGTTGTAGGAGCATAAGCCTTGTTGAGAACAGTTTCATGGCTCCATACAATTGGTGACAAAAATGGTTACAGCCCATATAAAGATTCAGGCACTTTAAGCTATGTGGAGCACTTTAAAAGGTTGGTGAATCAACTTTCTTGATTAACTACTGTATCAGAAATTTGTTGGTTTGTGATGGAAAGGTTGTTTAAGCTAAGTTGTTCTAGATAGTAATAGTAGTGTTTTTTTTTTGCTTTGGGGGGGGGGGGGGGGGGGGGGGCGGTTGTTTAGAGTTCTAGATAGGCTTTTATCTAGTACTCAATTGAGGAAGTTTTAATATTAATGGTGCCAATCAGGTTTGACATTCATCTTAAGCATCCGGAACAACCTCTCCTCCGCACAAAACCACTTTTTAAATTGCACAATTTGCCACACAACCGAAAGCCAGAGGATACAGGTAGTTTTTTGTTGGCTTTGGTTTCATTTTCTTTTATGGGTTCCCTTTTTACCGAGTATGTTGTTTGTTGTATTGAAATTATCTATGTTCTAATATAATATTCTAGGCCTTTCCTCGAACTTCATGGGTATATTGCTATATGTTTTGTCAGATTGCATTGTTATTTCTTGCTGTCCTGTCTAGAGTTGGTTTATTGTTTATAAGATTTGTAGATTAGTATTAAATAAACTATGAACGCCGCACCTCCTTCACACACACGCACTACTCCTTGATGCCACACCATTCAGTCTTTTAACTTTATCATCAAATCAAATCAAAGAAATGTTGCTTTCTTGTCAACTTTCTCTCTGCCTCTCATTCATTATGGCTGTTCTGTTGTCACAAATAGAATCGCTTGAATTGGATGAGTACTTTGTTGTTTTGCCTTCTGAGCTGTGTCAGTAGAAAATATTAGGCTTCTCCAAAGATATTGGGAAGTTCACTTTCTTTATTACAATCAATTATGCACCATTTAGAGAACTTGTTGTGGCAATTGAACTAAAGCAGGTTTTTTTCTGCTTCATTCCCAGAGGGGTTGAAGTTACAGCCACTAGGGTAAGGCCTCACTGCATATCATTATCAGTATTGCTTTTGGTTTAGCATCCACTGGTAGTTACTGTGCTGATCTAATCATTCAATCATGAAATGCAAATATATGCATGAAACTCATCTTATACCAACTGTTTGAAATGATGTTAGGTCCTAGAAGCACTCACTACAGAAAGTGCCAAGAGCGTTTTTCTCTTGAGAGGCAGCTTGAATCTCTTGGTGATGCCTTCCTCATGTTTGTCGTTGGCCGTCATCTTTTTCTTTTACATGGTGACCATGGTGAAAGGGGAACTGACAAGGAGAAGGTCTAATGCTGTAAATAATTCTAATTTGTTCAAGCTAGCAACAAGGAGCAATTAAGAGGTTTGATTGTGGTTTAGAATGCCATCTTCTTTGTCCAAAAGTTTTTATATCTGTTTTGTTCAGGTTGGCATAATAGTTCTTTTCTTTTTATGAATTTTATTCATTATTCATTTTAAACCATATATTTCATAAACATTAGACAATTTTTAGGATTACAGTCTGCTGATAGTTCACTGCTAATATATGCGTAGTTGTTGCATTAAATGCTGATGTGCATGTTCATATGTCACTTGTCCAATAAATGAACAAGTTTTTTTTTTTTTAAAAAAAATATGATACAGAAATAATTAAACTAGAACGCAGCTTATTGTGCCATTTTCCCTTCCTCTGCTGGACTGCTGGTGTTGGCTAGATAGATGTTTCATCCATTTTGGATTTGTTTACAATGGGTGTTTGAGAAACTTTTGGGCATAGTCAAATGCTTCATGTTATATGCCTATTTGAATGGACAATTAAACTAATTATATATGATTGGTGTTTTAAAAATAAAAAAGGTAAATGTTGTATTTCAACTAAATATTCAGGTGTCCAAGGGGACACCTCAGTGGTTAAGAGCTTGGGACTTCTTATGGGAGGTTCCGGTTCGAAACCTGGGATGGGCGGGGTGGGATTATGAGAAAGGAGATGACTACCTCCTATTGTGTAGTCCATTTCAATATCATGTTCATGAGTAACAAAAAAAACTAAATATTGAGGTTTACATAGGTGATCAAACCTTTTGATCCTTGCCAATTCTTGGCATTGGACCATGCCTGCCCAGTAATTTGTACCAAAGAAACTGAAAAAGCTGTTCATTAGTAGCATAGTTGTCAAGCAGATAATGCAAATTGTGAAGTCAGATGCAGTAGAAATCATCACTGGCTACATAAGAAAACGATTTCTGATGTGGTTGAGGCTCTTGTAGAAGCATTTCTTGTTTTGTTGATAAAGGTTTTAAAGCTGCAACTGCATTCTTAATTCTTAGATGGATTGACATACGAGTGGACTTCCAACACTCAAGTTAATAATGTTCGCACTTCTTATGCCACTCTGCTCTAATTAAGGTGGATACTGGAGCTCTTGAAAATTTGTTGAGATACCGGTTTCTTCATAAGGGCCTGCATCCCTCTAACAGTATGCTTGGGGGAGGCTGCTACCACATCTGCAATTTTACATATAAAAGAAATTTTAGACTGGTTTGTTCTTTATGCTTAATATCTTTCACCTTAATTACTTGTCAGTTATAGCATTCAGTTTTTTGATGCTACAATTAGATATCCTTTGATCATTTTGTCAAATATTGGAGTTTCTGGAGATGCTGTCTTGGATTATTTAATCACGTCATATCTGTTTTCTGTTTCGCCGATTTGAGATCAGTGTCAGTGAACAACAAGTCATTTGCTGTTGTTGTTGCAGTAGATATCCTTAAACAAATCTCTTATCCATGATTCCGAGGCAATAGAAAAATATCTTGAGTTCATTACATCATCACCTAAAAGGAGATCGGTTTTCTGGAAAGATGGATTTTGATTTTTTTTTTAAATAAATTCAACATTATAATTAAAGAAAATCTTTAATACTGTATATCTTTATATTATTATTATTATAATATATATAATATATAAATGCTACTAAATCACAAGGAGGGTTCTTGATCTAACGACTTTAGTAGTCTCGGGGTCGGGGTGACTTGGTGGACTGGAGTCTTGTTTCGGTGCTATTCTCCTTGATACAGGATTTAACTTAAATCGTGTTTGGAAGATAATGCTATCATTTTTGGATCCAATCAAGAGCCTTTCGAGTGTGCAGCCCAATCCGCCGATCCTATTAGGGAATTGCAGGAACTTTGCCTCCTTTTAGTTGGGTTGCTACTCATGAACATGAAATTGACATGAACTATTGTAATGGACTAAACAATAGGAAGTAGTCCTCTCCTTTTCCATAATCTCATCCCGTCCCTCCCCGGATTCTAACCGGAGACCTCCCACAGGAAATCCCAAGCTCTTAACCACTAGGGTGTCCCCTTGGGTTTCGGTTTCGAAGAAATTAATTTTTCACCAAGAATCTAAAAGGAAATACTAAGTACTATATAATTATTATATATCTTTTAAGAAGTAATTAATTAAAATTCCAAATTATTGAAAATTAATAAAGGAAGGAATTCTAGTAAAACTATAAATAAATAAAGGAAAGATTTTTTTTTTTTGGTGTTAAGGAATTAATTTATAATCAATAATATTTGGCGGGTCAGAGGGTAAGATAGATGTAATTAGTATTTACATACACACAGTATAAAATTCTGAAAAAGAAAAGAAAAGAAAAAACAATAAAAGGAGTTAGCCCCATCATTCATACCTAAATAATTAGTATTTTCTGGTGCCAAACTTAGATGTTTGCTAGTAGTATATACATATATGATGATGACGGTTAATGTTATTTAGGATGTTAAACTTAGATGTTTGCTAGTAACATTGTAAACTGTAAAGATATTTCTCATGTATTTATAATTTAGCTATGCTATCAATTTCTTGGATCTCGTGTTCAATAGCAAAACTTAGATTTAGTTAGAAAAGATAAAGGGTATGACTAGCTTTGAGACAACATAGACAAACAGCCACAGGAGTACTTTTAATCATCTGACCCTCCTACTTGTAATGCTGCCGTGCCACTTTTCACATCCAAAATCTGCTTCAAATACAAATTGAAGAAAATGGAAGATGTAAATATGTCATCACTTGCTTTCTCTAGTACAAGTCTAATTATTAATTATACTAATAAGGTAATATATGAAAGGCAATTTCAGGAGCCCCCATATATATATATATAATAATAATAATAGTTGAAGAAAAATAGTTTATCCTACCCCTAAAAATTGATGAAAAGATAACTTTATCAGGAGGTAAATATATAAGTTGGTCCTAATATAAGATGCAAGTTCGATCTTCTCCGGTCTTTTAAAGGTTTTGGTAAGCAAATATATGAATTCTGCTACCATATGTGAAATCTGAACAGTTATTTATAATTTCCCATCTGTATGATCAGTTCAAGTACATATGTAAGTGCATCAATTAAAATGTCTAATTAGTTTTTCACCTTTAGTTCTATCGTCTTTGGTCGTACACTGTATGGTCTGTGGCAAGAAAAGGGCCGAAATAGCTGATAATGACTCCAGGATCGACCTTTCCAGAGTCAATAAAGGCAGACTCTATCAATCACAAAATGTTAAAAACTAGAAGTCTTTATTCCCCACAACTTTTCTTTAGTACAAGAATATAATGAAATGTGTATGTCCATCCTACAAAGATATCCACATATTATCTTTTCTATGAACATAGTTGATGTATACTCTATATCACATAACTAAAAGATAGTAGCAAATTAAACTCATCAAGCATCTAAAATCCTCAAAGCATTCAAGAAGTAAACAAAGAAATAGGATCTCTAATTCTTAATAAATGGCCAAAAAAAGGAAAGGGAAAAGAATACCTGGCAACTCATATGATCTTTTCTCCCTTTTTGGAGATTAATCTAGTGCAATGAATCTCCATTTTGTGTTTATAACATGTAAAATTCATAACCTACACTAAAGAAGGGGAAAAAGAAGAAAAAAGAAAAACTTGGGTTGTGTTTGGGATTGTAGAACATTCTCCATTTTCTATCTCCAAAAAATATCAAAGAAACTAGGCAGTGCCACAACATATGTCAATGAAAACAAGCATATTTTTAGAGAATGAAGATGTCAATGGAGTGAAAATCTCAAAATGAAATAAATATGTTCTTCATTTTCCACTCCATTGTTATCTTCATTCTCCAAAAATATGCTTGTTTTTATTGACATAGGGTGTGGCACTACCTAATTTCTTTGATATTTTTTGAGATGAAAAATGAAGAATGTTTTCCAATACCAAACATAACCTTGAATTCTTACCACATATTTGAGCCGAATAATTGGAGCAGCATTGTCTAACATGGAAATATAGCGTTGAAACCCTGAAGACTCCCATGTCTTGCAAATCTTACCTTTGCCAGACAAACTGCAGCACAATTGATTAATCAAAGTAATCAATTCTAACTTAATTTTTTTTGTTTCTTCATGTATGACTCTGCATATATATATATATATATATACACACACACAAAAGGGTAATAAAACCATTAGAGCAAATGGGCCAAAACAAAGAAGGTCCCTTCATCACAATTCACAACTAACGAACAAAGAAAAGATTTGAATTTTGATAGGCCCAAATTTTTTCTTAGCCACAAAAAGTAGCTGCACTTAACAAAGATCAAGAAAAAAATCAGTGTTACAAAAGTAAAACAACATACATTCCACTTTGTCTTATTATAACATTCATCATTTTCCAATCACCTAACATGTATAGTACGGGTGTGAAACTATTAACTTCAAGTTTCTAGTGTGCATTACCATATACACAAATACTATTAGACTTTGAAATTAATGATGAACCACTCTACCGTTTATAATGAAAAGTAGAAAATTCATCAAGAAATTATATGACACATGATGATTGGATAATTAATAAATGGACAATTATTTGATATACTGACGGTGTAGATTTAATTTTGGATTCCACAAGTAGGCTGAGTAGCTGACACATACTCATTTTCATATTTATTTTTAAAATTTAAAACTATTTCCTAAAGAACACATGTCAATCCTTATTCTTACATATGTAGTCTACTAAACTCCATTGACGGTGTATCGTATGTAAATTTTTTTAATAAATACTGTAGAAGCAAAGTTTCACACACCAAATGTAGGCTAATTGCTCAAATAAGGGTTTAATGTTTGCCAAAATGCTCAAATAAGGGCCCGATCTTTTAATTTGGCCAAATAAGGGCCTAACGTTATTGAAAATGCTCAAATAAGGGCCCGATCTTTTAATATGGCCAAATAAGGGCCTAACGTTATCAAAAATGCTCAAATAAGGGTCTAACGTTATCGAAAATGCTCAAATAAGGGCCTGGTGTCAGTTTGGATGGCGTGTGAGATAGGCCCTTATTTGAGCATTTTGGCAAACGTTAGGTCCTTATTTGGCCAAATTCAAAGATCGGGCCCTTATTTGAGCATTTTGGCAAACGTTAGGCCTTTATTTAACCAAATTAAAAGATCAGACCCTTATTTGAGCATTTTATCAAACGTTAGGCTCTTATTTGAACAATTAGCCCCAAATGTACGTATAACTAACTTATCATGAGTCTACGTACGATGCGACATGAACGGGTAATCCCAGCTCCAGAGCACCTTCTCAAGCCATTCAGGATCGTCTCTTGTGCCTTTTCTTATGTTTTAGTGCCCTTAATTTCTTTCTTCTATACAAAACAATAAAGCGGATGAAGTTACCCATGGGTTCAACAATGAAACCATTCAATAACTTACTCACAAACAAGAATATGACATTAATTTCAAGAAAATAAAACCCCCCAAACAAGAAACTATTGTATAGCAAAAGTTGACAAAACGATGGAGTCAATGCCTTCAAATGCCCATATATAATACGCAAATTCATTAATCATTCAGTTATTAGTCTCGAAAGGCAATAGAAACATGGTGGCTTCCAATTGGGAGACCATTGTTGCAAACTGGAGTAAGAGACATATGTAGGCTTATCAATTTCTTTTTCGTGGTGCACATGACTAAGTTTCTTTGAGACCCTCCCATTCCCTGCCATCATCACCCGTGATTAACAATAGTGTCAAGTTTTATTTATGTGCTTTTGTGCAGGTAGGAAATTCACTGTCCCCTGCTGCTCATCTAGTACAATGTCTACTCGACATATATTAATTTTTCAACAACGTAGAATTAAGTCATGGCGAATAAATATAATAAAAGATAATATTTTTTTAATTTCATATTAAATATAGTTTAGCTTTCTTAAGTAATAAATTATTAGCTTTCCTAGCCCCCCCAAAAAAAAAAAAACCACTAGCTCGTAGTTAGAGTAACTTGTAAGTTAAGCTTAGTCTTAGAGTAATTTATAAGTTAAGTTTAGCCCTAAATCATGGCCAAAATAGGATAAATAAACATGATATAAAAGGAGTTAACCCATAGTAAACCCTACCCAAATAATTCCAAGCACTATTTACCACTACGTACTCACTCACGTATAGTTTGTCTTGTATCTATTCGAAGAGGAAGCGGTCTTGACACTATTTGAGGTAAAACTTTAAATCCTGGTTTAATTCAATGGAGTTCATAAGTTTGTATGCATGCAATTTGAACTTCTTGTTGTTTGCTATGCAGCTCTTTCGTCATCCCGCTTCAATGAATCTGCGGCTAGAAACGGTAATTCAAGTATTCATTAAACATGCATACGTATATATATTCATGGAATTTGAAAAGCACTTGGCTTTGGCTAGGGTTCATTGTCACGTTTTTCATATAATACTCATTTAATATAATTGGCTACCCTTTGTTATAGGTCACCCCAGTTCTCATACCACCTGATTGTCCAACTCATCTTGATTGGAGAGAAAAGATGGTGCTAAGTGAAGTTAAGAACCAAGGAGTGTGTGGTTAGTACATTTAAATTCATGTAAACTTTTTATATATAAAAGAAAAATCACCAAGTTCAAAGGTCCAACTTGGCGTGTAATTGGTTTTTGTTAATTGCAGTGTTATGTTTTTGTTACTAAATCAATATATTTTGATATTTTTTTTTAGGTTGTTGTTGGGCAATTACAGCAGTTGAGGCTGTTGAAGCACAATATAGACACTTTCGTAGTGCAGTACGATTGAAATCATTATCTTATCAAAATCTACTTGATTGCTGCCCAAGAGTAGAATCAAAACCTTGCTGTCCAAAAGTAGAAGCAAAACCTTGCTGTTTCGTCAACTATCCTTACTATGTTGAGGACGCCTATAAATGGTGGCGTACGGGAAATAATTTAGTTTATAGCCAAGATGATTATCACCCTGTTGGATTTAGATGTCCACGTCCCAATATACCCACTAACGTAAGTACATTTATTTGGAATTTTCATGTATTTTAAGTTTCAACGTCCTATTTATTTTATTTTATCCTATTTGTTACAACCAACTCAGCCAGATTTACATATTTATGATTATAGAAGCATTCCTGTATATGATAGACAACTTACTATGATACATCTCAACAAGTATCCACTGGTTGCTACCATATTGGCTTACAACTCATTCCACCATCTTGGTGCTGTAAGTAATTCCTCTTACTATTATGCATATAATAGCATAATAAATACTATGACTTAGTCAACTGTCACGTGACATTACTAATATATTGCTCTTTGAATTTAGGATGCAATTTATGAAGGGCCAACCTATGCGGACTTAAATCCCTGCGAATCCGTCTCTTGTTCGGGCCTTGGCAATTTGAGCAAAAATAAGTCACCGCCATATCATTCTGTTCTTGTAGTTGGTTATGGAACAAATAAGGCCACTAAAGAAAATTACTGGCTTGTGAAAAATTCATGGGGGAGTGCATGGGCTGATAATGGATATGGGAAGGTTAGCATGGACATCAAGTTTAATGGAGATTTTTTGTTGATGAAGCGGATGACTTTTCCAATGGTGCTACCTAATGGGGCTCTCTATCGAGATTATCTGAAGACCGACTACTGACTAGTTGTGCCAAACGGCATTTTTATTATTTAGTTTATCTATTTTTTTGACAAGAATATTATTTATTTTATCTAATTAAACGTTTTTCTTTAGTTTTCAAGATTTTTTTCTTTTTTCAATTCGATTTATATCCTTTATTCTTTCTTCTGTTTGTTTTTCATTTTCTATTTACTTTTTCGACAAAAGCGTATCAAACTGGGGCAATCTCATCAAGCTCTTATTTGTAGTATATTACACTACATAATTAAGATGTAACAGATACCAGCTTCATCAATCGAGTTATATTTCTCCTCGTGTCCTTTCGCTGAAACGATGAAAAGTAAACAGTAAAGCTGTCAATTGCATCTTTAAAAGTTATTTTCAAAACTAACCTTGAAAGTGGTAGGGTAGTTAAGAAAATGAGGAGGAGAGATTATGGTGGGGAAAGAGAATAGGGGTAAAAATAGAAAAACAAGATAAAAGTACGTAAAAGTTTGAACCCTAACTAACTTTCTTAATCTTGATGATATAGTTAAAAGGGACTTATAGACTATAATTAAAAGGGACTTATATAATGAGACATAGAGAGTAATTAATAAGGATGAAGAACACGTATTCATATTGATGGTTTTGAAAATGCATAAATAAATTAAGTAATAGTAGTAGTAATAATAAGCCACCACCTCTGATGGGTATGGGGAATGGTAGATCCTCCGTCTTTCTTTGTAACAAGGAAGCCTATTACTAGTATCATTTGCCAATCGGGATGTGAAATTTTCGTAAATTCTTTCATTAATACCATTAATTAATTACTAGTATTACATTTTTGTCAATAGGTTCAAGGATATTGAAGAGCCATAGATCGTTCTTATAAATAACATCCAAAGAACCACCATGGACAGCACTTTCTAGGCAAGTTTTGAGGGCTTGATACCCACTGTTTGTATGTTTGCATCATCTTTCTGCATCGAGCACAACAGAGTCAAGGGCAGAGTGAATAACTGGCCTTTGCCTAGAGTACCTATTCTTTGTGCCCCACCCAAGTCTCCAGTTCCAGCATCAGGATGAATTGGGATGTCGCTCCAGCTTGATCCCCTAGACATGTCTTTCACATCCCAAATCTTCCTCTACATCTGCAGAAAAGTCGGCGTCATTACCATCATTGTCATCACCAATTCTCAAAACTGTCACCACCAGTTTGTTGGAGCTTGTCATCTTCAGTGCCACTAACAATGGAGTCACCTTTCCCCTCTGAATTGCCGCTTGAAACTGCACCTTCAACGTCTGGAACTCCCTTGGAGTGGAACCACAAGTCCAACAACTATATTAAGCAAATAACACCAGTCCAGACTCCAGAAAGAGGCAAAAGTTTAACAGTTTTGCCAACAAAATCACCTTTTTAGGCTTTGGCATGTTATAGATGAATTTGACAATCTACATTGCATATGGAGATATTTGTGAAGCATGTTGAAGAACTAGCATTCATATATATTGATGTCCTCTGATGGGATATGCATGGGAAATGGTAACTTCTCTGCCTTTCTATGTAACAAGGAAGCTTTGCTGGCTATTGTGACACATCATTGGATAATAAATACTGTAGAAGCAAAGTTTCCATACCCCAAATGTGTAATTGGTCACGAGTTTACGTATGCTACACGAACGGGTAACCGCAGCACCAAAGAAACTTCTCAAGCCATTCAGGATCATCTCTTGCCTTTTCTTCTGTTTTAGTGCCCTTAATTAATTCCTTTCTTCTATACAATACAAAACAATAAAGTGGATGAAGTTACCAATAGATTCAACAATTCTACAAAAGCACATGAAACTGTGCATATGTTGAATTAAGAGAGATATAAAAATCATAACTGACTAAAGAAAACAGAATGAGTGAAGGAGAGGGAGAGGTTTCCGAAAATACAAAAGATATATAAACTTACAAAGATTGCAGCAGATAAGAGTGGTTCAAATTCCTTGGATCTTGTCTTCAATAGTCTAGTTTTAGTTAGAAAAGATAGACTAGCTTTGAGACAACATAGATAAAGGTTGAAAAACATGAACTTGTTTTGACAAAACCAGAAACAAGTTGACAAAAGTTACTTAGCTTAGTCTTAAATGACTTCAATAAGGAAAGACTTCCGATCCGACCATCCAGATTACCATAAAGGCAAGTTTGCCTTACCCATGGCAACACATGGCAAGTTTCTTGCAAAGTGCAGTCACCCATGCATCAGAACTATTCAACTACTCACAAACAAGAAAATACAATATATGACATTTCAGGAAAATAAAACCCCCCCAAACAAGAAACTATTTGTATACCAAAAGTTGACAAAACGATGGAGTCAATACCTTCAAATGCCCATAATGCGCAAATTCATTACGTAAGTGATCATTTAGCATATAATGTTGGATATGGTCAAGTAACTTCTACTCTTATGAAAATTTGAAAGGCACTACATTTTAGGTATACCTTTTCAGCCAATTCTCTTCTTTAGTATCCATGGATGCGGTCTCAGCAGATGCATGGACTTTTATGATCTGCAAAAGGAGAATATAAGTTCATAGACCTTGGTAGAAGCATTTGGAAGTCTTGTTAAATCTGTAAGTCAATGTTCTGATTTTGTTCTTGTAGCACTAAAACAAAATAATTACTGTTTAGTTATCAAGACATGAGACTATTCTGTCAACCAGTTCTTAGTAAGCTGAACTAATAATGTCACTTAAAATGTTGGGGGTAGTATGGGAAATTAAAGGCAAAGAAATAAGCATAAACTATCTTGTCTTGGTCATACATCCTGATATCTTTCACAATGAAGATCAAGTCAAATCTTGAAAGAATTGTAGTCTGCAAATCGATGTATTATTGTGCTGTCTGCAAGATTATATTTAATATTGCTTTCAGTTGCCTAATAGGACTATAGGAGTAGCAACTAGCAAGCATAAATTGAAGAAAACAAGAACTTACCTATCCCCTAATAATTAAGCCGTTGACAGAATAAACAACTTAAACAGTTGTTATTCCTGCTTTGGCACTAGATATTGGCTGTTGCTCCATATATATATAGCTTCATGAATAACAGCCCTAGGTATAATAAAGTCATGAGTAAGACTCCAGAAGCATCTTGTAGACCAACCAAATGTTAAGTTTAAACATTAATTTAACCTCCCTATCCTCTGGTCTCATCTTATCACATTTATCAACACATACTACACCTCCATCTGCCAAAACCATGGCTTCACTTTCAAGATGAAACTCTCGCTGAAATTGCATAGATACGCCAAATCGTGAGAATAATTTCGTACGTATGGGCAGAGGATGATAACGAAAAAGAACTAGTAATACAATATTATGTTACAGTACAGATGCCAAAGCATAGCAAAAACTTACTGAGCTACTATCTCGATCTCGAATGACTGAAGTTGTAAGACCAGCAGCTGAAGAGCCCTTTCCACAAGTATAAACACCTATAGGAGCTGTCTTCTCAACCAACTTGAGAAACTGTACATGGTAATCATAAAACTAGCATCAACTTGTGTGGAAAGCAATAGAAATTATAAAATGATGTAGCGCTTAGGTTAAAAATCCTTGAAAAGTGCCAAAAACTACATGGAGAACCAACTGAGAGAGGGCCAAAGGAGTCAGCACAGCAAACAACACTCAGTTACAGTAACATCAACTAAACAAGAAACATGCAATTAACCTGTGACTTGGCAGTAGATGGATCACCCAGGAGCAACACATTGATATCACCTCTTAATCTCACCCCATCTGGCAAATTCTACAAATTCAAGAAAGCCAGTTATGATAACACTAGATAATAGGAATTGAAGGATAGAACTATAAGTTAAGGACATGAAACTTACCTTCCTGGCTCCTCCAAGAGAAGACAAGCAACAGCCTTCTTGACATCATCATGGCCAAATATAGAGGGAGCAATCTTGGAGCATATGGCTTGATATGTAACTTGATTTGAGGCAAATTTCTTAAATTCTTCTACCTTAAAATGATCAAATTCATAGCACAATGATGAAGTGAATCTGTTGAAACATTAATGAGCGATTATGCACAGAACTACCAGACATAAAGGTTCATATAATCAACTCAGTTCAAGATAAGCTTGCTATTGAACATATATATAGCACTATCATGCATCCAGTTGATACAAATGCAAAATGCATGATGCAATTAGAAAAACTCAGTAAAGTAGGGATGCAATCTTAAATAAACAACATTCACCATCACTTTGATGTTTACCTCTTGTGTGAAAGTGGCAGGCCCTCAGGAACTGGCTTCATTTGTCTCTCCAATTTGAACCACCCTGATATTAACCGCAACTGCTCCTTTATGGCTACATAAAATTAGTTCAAATTAAAACTACAATTAGAAGACAAGGATGAGAGCCAAGCTAGATACAGTAAACTTTGAACTCCAGGTATAAATACATACTTAGTTGATGAATTGGCAGCTTGAAAGATACTATAAATCCCCATTATTGTCAATCTCGTACCAGGTACAATTGTTTGAACCAAATGCCGGTCTACATAGAGCAACATATCTGAGAAGCTCCCTAGTAGGTACATCCTCCAAATTAAAAACGAACACGTCATCAAATAAATTCCATGACTCATTTCATATATTATTTCTCCACTGTAAATACTAATTGTGGGATTGACTTACCATCAGGAGGTCTGTGATAGTTATACCTTTTTGTATCTGTAATCAATTCTGAGACATCATTGGTTATAAATACTGTAGAAGCAAAGTTTCCATATACCAATTACCAAATGTGTAACTGATAGGCCTAAGAATGCGACATGAACAGGTAACCCCAGCACCAGAGGAACTTCTCAAGCCCTTCAGGATCATCTCTTGCATTTTCTTCTGTTTCAGTGCCCTTTCTTTCTTCTACAGAACACAATAAAGTGGATGAATTTTACCAATAGGATTCAACAATTCTACAGAAGCACATGACACTGCATACCGTCCCAAATTTTACCACAATATGAAAAAAACAAATTGTCAAGCTTACCTGTTGAAATTTCTTGACATCAGGAATGGCATCAGAGTTGATAGTCTGGCCAATAAAAACCTCTGATGCAATCTTGCTAGCCAAGAGTTCATCCTACCATTTACAGCAAAAAAGAAAAAAATAAAGGACATGACATTTTAAGTTGAGAAACAGTCAAAAGAAAAATATGATGAACTTACAGCAACTCCACGAAATTCCTCATGATCGACTGCAAGTGTTTCCCAGTGAGAACAGAAAGTGGGTACTTTTGAACAAGCTTTCCCCTTTGCTTTTGTTTGAGATTCAGTCCTGTTTATTTCCCTATACAATCGATAACCAAAAATTTGCATTTCCATCATACCTACAATGCAGAACAGAGAATTTATCAGCACCGATTATGAAACAGATTTTACAAAATGTAGGACATGGTCAGCACATACCAGTATGAAACATTTCCATTCCGTCCTACTCTTTTCGAAAGCAAGAAATTTCTTTCTTACTTTTTAGAGCATCATTAATGTATGACACTGTATCAACTTGCTGTAGGATAATAGAATCCATTAAACAGAAGTTATGATAGAACAGAAGTGCCAGAACCAACATAACAGTCATCTCAAAACTTTCTACACTAGAATTAAAATGGAAATTCATTATGGATGGATGACACCAACAAACCAATATAAATTATGCGTGGAAGAAGATGATGATAGAATGAGTAAAAAATCACAACTTAAATTTAGACAAGCAGAATTTAATGAGGTGATAACTTACATCTGCTCAAATTTCAGAAAGTGCTTTGAGAAGTATCAGGCGACTTGTTGCATCAAGTTCTTTGTATCTGGATATCTCTTCTCTGCAAAACAATAAATTGACAAAGCAAACCAAGCCTCAATAAAAGCTAGATTGTCACACCAAGGAGAAAGCAAGGATTTAGTTTAAACCATAAGAATATTGTCATTAGTACCCTGTAACCCATTGTGAGCGGTGATTGGGATTTCTCCTTCAGCAACCTGCATTTTTACACAAATAGAGTATAAAAACCATACGATCATCCAGATTACCATAAAGGTGGTGTATCTAATAGAAAAGTTTGCCTCACCCATGGCCACCACATGGCAAGTTTCTTGCAAAGTGCAGTCACCCATGCATCTGAACTATTCAACAACTTACTCACAGGCGGTATTACCTGCCAATAAACAATACCATATTCTAAGACATTTCAGAAAATAAAACCCCCAAACAAGAAACTATTTGTATAGCGAAACGATGGAGTGGATAGATACCTTCAAATGTTACGTAAGTAATCAATTAGTTTCAAAAGGCATTATAAAAAGCATGGCTTTCAATGCTAATAATGAAAAGGGTTAAGAAATGCTCAACTCAATGTAATCATTAACCTAGATTCATGTAGCATGGAAAGATGTTTTAGAAAAATTATTATTAGAAGAAGAAGAAGAACCGGACCTTTAAGAGTTTTATATGAAGCTGAGCAATTGACGCATTAGGCTTAACAAGCCCTAACTCGATATCTTCCGCTGTTAGCTTCATATCAATCCCAATCACTGGCTCAAAAACCTGTCAAATCACACAATTATATTCAGACACCGATCCCTGTTTTCTCATAATTTGCGGAGAAACATTGCGTTTCTGAAACTAGAAACGAGGCGAGTTCCCATCTGCCACGTAGCTTCGCCACCTCAGAGTTGGAAGACGAATCGTCCAAAGCCGAGAGTGAGTCATCTCCGGTCACCTTGCATTTCACCGTCGGCATTGCTTGGGCGGGCATTTTGTTCGGCGAAGTCGTCCGTTTTCGGCGATCCACGACCATATTTAGAAAGAGAAGACGGAGAATAAAGATTGACAGAAACAGAGGGCCGTTAGAGGGAGAGTGAGGTTTGGGGGGTATCGGAAGAGGGAAAGAGGGTAAAAGTAAGGGATTTTCCCGCCTAAATGAAAATTAACTTGAGATGTCTCGTGGGTTAGGGTTAAATTTGGGATTGTCTTTTCAGAGATTTTTTACCTGTGCTAAGAAAAAGAAGCTGTGACGTGACGAGTGACGACTAGTAGAGGCTGAAGCTGAAGCATTGCAATTGGTGTCTATGGGCCGCACCTGAGATCTTGTAACCTATATATGTTTGGACCAGAATCACACTGACCCCTATTAAAGTAAAACCGATGTGGCCAAAAAAATTAAAACCGATAAGCCCAATTTTTATTTAAGAAAAAATTATTTAAATACAAAATACTTCCCCTTATTTTCTTTTTCTAAATTAGATTTGTTAGCAGATTCGTCATCAAATGTTTTTAAGTTTGCTCGTATTAGAGTCAATTCTTTGAGTTAAGAGTTAACTAGTTTATAACCCGGTTGTTGTCCGGGAATGAAAAAAAATAAAAAAAAATTACAGTTGAGGAATGTTGTATGATTTTAATTTTTGTTCATTTTTTAAACTTGAAGAGGGTGTAAAATATTGATTGATAATATTAAAATGGTAAAGTATTAAATTAAAACAACATAATATAATAAACAAATTAGTAAGATAAAAAAGACATAAAAATTATTGAAATGACGTGTATCAATATAAAATAAAATGTTTGGATTATTTAATTATAACTTTGATTACATAATCATCAATCAATTACAACTTTGATTGGCAAAATTAACTGACGACATATTCAATAATTTATTTTTTTGTTAACATAATTACTAATTGATTTATTTATTTATGGTAATTTTTTGGTGGCGATTTTATGGTAAAATCATATAATCATCAATCAATTACAACTTTGATTGACAAAATTAACTAACGACATGTTGAATAATTTATTTTTTGGTAACATAATTACTAATTGATTTATTTCTTTATGTTAATTTTTTTGGTAGTGATTTATGGTAAAATTAAATAATTATCAATCAATTACGACTTTGATTGGCAAAATTAACTAACGATCACTAACCTGATTCATTTATTTATTTAACATGTTCAATCAATTTATTTTTTTGCTAACGTAATTACTAAATGATTTATTTATTTATGGAAAAATTATAGGAGTAACTTTGATTGGCAATACTGACTTAGGACTAACTTGGTTCATTTATTTATTTAGCATGTTGAATCAATTTATTTTTTGCTAACATAATTACTAATTGATTCATTTGTTTATGGCAAAATCAAATAATCATCAATCAATTATAACTTTGATTGACAAATTTGATTAACGACTAACTTGATCAATTTTTTGCTTTCCTTAAATAAAATAAAGTGCAATTTATTTACAACATAGTAATTAAACACTTGCAATTTTTTATTAATAAATAGAAATGGATACGTATTGCAAATATGTATGTTAATAAATAAATGAACTACCGTATAATTAATCAATATATCTTAATCTAGCCAAAAAAATCAATATATCTTAAGTGATTTAGTAATTAGTAACAATTAAATAATAATAGTAAAAAAGTTTACTAACCTGTTTGACCATTTGCTACAATAATTTCCTCGATTGTGATTGTGACTCTATCATGACCTTTATTTAGTTACTTAAGGAAAGTGAATAATTATTGATAGAAAATTGATTTAGTTACTTTAAACATATAGAAAATCATATATGAAAATTCCTTTATATAAATTAGTTAAAACAACAACAATTATTTAAATGAGTTCTCCTCTCAAAATATGTCCATGGTCATTGAAAATACATAAGAAATTTGGAATTACTTGTTCATATAACAATACATAATTGAATAATATATAAAGTAAAAATATCAGAATTATAGCAAAGCTTTTTAGGGATTTTTTTAAGAACAAAGATGTATAATTTTGGCAATAAATAAATAAATAAATAAATAAATAAATGTTTTTTTTAAGAAAATTAAAACTCACAAAGTAAAAAAATCGTTAGTACATAGTTTAAGAACATAAGAATGAAAAATAAGAATTACACAAAAGCTGTTTAGAAAAAGAATATGAATATATAACAACTTATTAAATATTCTATTTCTGAAAAAAAAAGTATTCTATGGAAACAATGTGTTTTGTACATTATTTTTTTTTACAATCAATAAGCATTATAAGTTCTTAAATAAATAAAAATTTTCTAAAAAAAACAAAAATTTTTCCATACTAATTCAGCCTATATAAAATGTTTGAATAAACTTTTTTTTAAACAAAAAATCAAACAAAATAAATTTAGAATAATTAAACAAATTAAAGAAACTCATCTAAAGATTATATTTAAGGATAAACAAAAAAAAATTACCTTCCAACTTTAATAAACAAAAGTTGTCTCAAGCAAATATTGAAACTCTCAAAAAGTTTTTCTAGGTAAAAAGACGTCTCAAATGAGATGAACTTACATAAAGGAACAAAGTATTTATACAGTGAGGTATAGGGTTATTTTAGTGATTAACAGCTAAATGACATTAATGTTAATTGATTGTAATTTATCAAAATTTTCATTTAACAA
>AWWV01013384.1:0-45360 GCA_001974805.1 Corchorus capsularis | reverse complement strand
CTTTTATGAATATGAATATATAAGTTAGTTAGAAATTTCTTTCTGCATTGATCTTTAAGAGTGTATTTGGATGGGGTTTTTTCAAAAGATGAGGCATTTTGAAAAGAAGCAATTCAAAATGCCACATTTTAAAAACCATGATTTTCTAAATTTCTTATTTGGCTAAACTTGTTGGAAGTGAGATTTTGAAAAATGAAATTTTCAAACAAACAAAAATTAAATTAAAATCTATTTATATCTCAATTTACAATTGAGAGTAAATTGGTCTTTGCATATATTAGATCAAGATGAGTGGTCAGGATTTGATCAGAAATCCTGATGAAACTTAGTTTCTACACCACCTTGATTCTGTCAGGATCAGAAGAAAATCTTGCAATTAATGAATATAAAAGCCAAAATTAAAAATTAAATTAATTAATAATTATTACTTTTGGAATAATTATCATTAATTACTCCCTATATGCCGCCCCTACCTATAGGATGTGGTGTATCAGGCCTCAAGGGTGCAACTTCCTTAGATACAGTAACCTGATACCTCAGACAGAGAGTAAGGAAGGAAGTTGTATGCTACCTGACCATGCAGGTGTGAGATATATCATGGAATAAAATAATCTAAGTCTTTCCTGTATCCAGAGAAGGCCGCCCTATGGCTATCATAGTCATAGGATGTAGTCTCCTCATCCCTTGCACCGAGGAGGCAGAGAGTAAGAGAGTAACAGCAAGAGAAGCACTTACTGAACTAAGAGAGGTGTGAAATATTATCACTCACCACCCTTATACATGATCACCCTAGTATAGTGATCAAGCCACCCTAGTTAGTAGTACTCCCTTGAGAGGCAAACTTGCATTTTGTTCATTTAAGGACAAAAAGGCAAGGTCAAACGTGATATTACTACCTAGGGGGTGCGGCTCCAAGGAGGGGTTTTACCATGATGTTCCTCGATACACATAGGTCATCTAGGTCAAATTTTATCTCAAACATACTTAATATGAAAAACTTATTCTAGTTTTTCAGTTAAGGACAATTTGAGGAGTCAAACCAACTTCTCTATGCTAGAGAGTTCAATTTTACTTAGATTTTTTCCCATAGCTTTATGGTGATAATCTAAGTCTACTGGTGGAAAATCAGCTTCGTTGGACATAGAATGAAAAACTTATGCTAGTTTTTCATTTAAGGACAACTTAGGGAGAGAAACCTAGTTCACCATCAAGGGGAGCTCGGTTTTACTTAGAATTTTTCCATAGTCTCATGTGGATATTCTAAGTCCCTTAGCAAAATTTCAGCTCATTCAGACTTAGAATGGAAAACTTATGCTAGTTTTTCATTTAAGGACAGTTTGAGGTGAGAAGCTTGGTTTACTATGAAGGAAGGCTCAGATCAAGCCAAGATTTTAGCTATAGTCTATGGCTTATATATGAATCCTACTGGTGAAGTTTGAGCTCAATCCGAGTTTGTTTGTAACTTTTACATCTTCTTCAGTTAAGGACATAATGGCTTTATCACCCCGTTATAGCCATAGTTCTTAGTGAAAGGGTATTTTCGTCCTTGGAAGGCCTAAATATGGCTAAGTATGAGGGATTTCATGGCCTAGGTGATATCTCTCATGATCCATGGTCACCTCTCAGCCAATTTAATAGTTTCAGCTTATTAGAGGCAAAAGGGACTACACCTGATACAACAGATGCAACCTATCACCTCATACTACCTAGGTACTATGAGAGGGAAGTCACCTATATAACTATGAGGGACGCCTCACACCCTTCTCCTCATCCTCCTATCACCTGCTGCAGCAACCAGAAGGAGAAGGAAGCTTCACTGCAACTTCGTGGAATTTTCCTCCAACCAATCAGAAGAGTTCGCCTTCCTCAGCAAGTAAAGCCCGCCAGTTTCAAGGCCCATGCCGCCCCCTATATAAAGGAACCATTCCAAGCTTCAGAAATCAGATTCCGGTCTCACAACTTGCTCCGTGCAAAAAACTAAGCTCCGAGCTTATCTACTCTCTGGCTCCACGCCTTTTTACTCTTGTTCATCACGAGTTCTTACTCGTTCTTCAACAATCTCTTGTTCAATCTCGTCTACTGACGTTAAACACAAAATCTCTTGTTTATTTTAGAAAAGATGGCAATTGAATTGTCCTTTTCACCCCTGCTCTTGTTACCTTTTTTGGAAGTAAATCTAGTGAATCGATGATTTAAATGCTTCGGTGTGACTTTGATCCAGTCCCCACAAATCGCTCTAATCTCTTTTACTTTTTCAACCTAGTTTCTTTGTAAATTTCAGCAAATTGACTGGCACGCCCTCATGCTGTCATTAAGTAGTTTTCGCAGAAACTCTTCCAAGAGATTTTTGGCGCAACATCTCTTTTTGGCATGCCCGGTGGGACCCAACTAGGTTGGCTTCCCATCTGTGGTAGTCCATAAGGCATTTTGCCCACATCTCTTTCGAAGTTTTTTTTTCTCTCTCTCTCTAGTCGGCGATCCCCGACTCTCTCCCTCTCTCTATAGTCGAAGGTGCCCACCTCTAGGAGGTCCACACTGATGGCTCCTTCCACGTTCTAGGTGGGACACAGCATCCTGTCTTCCCATCTCAATGTTTGAAGGCTTTCTTTCTTTTTACTTTTATCGCACTCATACCACTTAGCTATGCCACCTAAGGGAGGAGGTAAGAAACCTCAAGACTCATCAAGCCAGAGTCCACTTGGATCTAATCCGCTTGGATCTGCTAGTTTGAGAGATGAGGAAACTGACCCTTCACTACCTTTAGATCCTAATTCAAAGATCCTGCTGTAATGCCTCACCGACGCCATGAATGAAATTTCCTTGGCGCATGAGGAAAAGATGCAACAACTCATAAGATCAATAGATCGAATGAATGAGTCACATGACCAACTTAAGAAAGCCAATGATTCTCTCAAGGATCAAATGATCCAAAATAGAGAAAACATCATGGCTAAGATTGGTCTGATCGAAGAAAGACTTGGAGGGGAAAACCAACAACTGCTTGGTGCCCAGCCCGGTGCTCTGCCTTTTCAACAAGTCAACCATCAGGTGAACAACCCACAAGTCATGGCTGAGATTGGTCTCATCGATGAAAGACTCGGGGGGCAAAACCAACAACTGCTTGGTGCCCAGCTCGATCCTTTTCCCCTTCAACAAGTTAACCATCAGGTGAACAATCAACAGTTCATGGCTTAGGTTGGCCTTATCGATGAAAGACTTGGGGGGCAAGGACTCGGGGGGCAAAACCAACGGCCACTTGGTGCTCTGCCTCTGCAACAAGTCAATAATGAGGTGAACAACCAACAAGTTCCACCTCCACCTCCTCTCCCTCAAGGAGCCGTCCAACCTGGACTTGGAGGTGAAAACAACCTTGTGAATCAACAACAAGAAGTTGTTGACAACATTGAGGGAGAGGTCAACGTTGTTGAACCTCGAATGGTAGCCTATATACCACCTCACGTAAGAAACGGCAATGGTCATGGTCATGATGGAAGGAATGGCAATCAACGCCATCCTGCTCCACGTCTTCCACACCAAGCTGTTGATCCTCAAGGACTAATCAATCAGAATCACATCAGGGAAATGGTTGAGGATATGATTGGCCCAGCCTTCAAAAGTGTAGGCCGGCCATCTTTCCACAAACCATACCCTGAGGATTATGATAGGCTTCATCCACTTCCAAGAAAGTACAAAGTCCCTGACTTCACTTGTTTCTACGGAACTTCAAGTAAGCAGACGACTTTGGAACACATTGCTCGTTTCACACTACAATGTGGAGAAGCCAACTCAGGATATCACAAGCTCCGTTTGTTCCCTAATTCCCTCACTGGAGCGGCATTCACATGGTACATTAACCTACCGCCTAACTCTGTGAGAACTTGGGAAGAGATGAAGAGGATGTTCCACACTCAGTTCTATCGAACTGAACCAGAAGTCTCCCTAGCTGACTTGTCATGCCTTCATCAGAGGAAAGGAGAGCTGGCTGAAGATTACTTAGCTTGCTTCAAGAAGCTAAGGAACAGATGCCACACTCCGCTCCCTGAAGAAGAGTTTGTATGCCTAGCTCACAATGGACTTGACATGGAACTTCGAAAGAAATTCGAAGGAGTTAACTTCAGAGATTTCTTCGAGATGTCAACCAAAGTGACTAGATACGAGACTCTCCTCCGAGAGGAGAACGAACGAAGAAGTTCATCTTATGGCACTTACTATCAAGAGCCAAACTTTGAACTCGGAGTTGTTGAGGTCAAGGCCGATCGGCCTATTGAATGTCCATTCCTAGTAAAGGCAGGAGTTGGACACCCTCAGTCTCATGAAAGATTTGCAGCTATGTATCAACGCCAGGCTGAAAAGAAACCTTATGATGGAAGCAAAACTTATTCATTTGACACTTCAAAAATGAATGAGATCTTTGACTTTTTACATAAGTCTGGCATGATCAAGCTCCCTCCTGGACATGTACTTCCTTCACTTGGAGACATCAAAGGAGGAAGAGAGTACTGCAAGTACCATGACTCCTGGAGGCACTCAACCAACACTTGTACTATATTCTTGGATATGGTATAAGAGAAGGTAGAAAAGGGAATACTAAAGTTCCCTGAACCTCCCAAGAAAGATATGAGAGTCAACAAGGATCCTTTCCCAGCTCCTATACACATGGTTGCGTTTAATCTTCGAGAAAATAAAAAGCTAACCAGTGAGGATGGAGGGGAAAAGTAGGATTCTCCTCACCACATGTTCTTACATGAACATGTAAGTGGTGCTGAAAGCAACAAAGGAGACTCCTCTTGCGAAGAGGGAGACGCATCCTACCTCCAGGAGATGCTACCTATACCATAACTCCTAGTGATCTTGCTAGCGCCTTGGAAGAGGTGCTGAGTAAGATGGAAGCTAGGATCTAAGGGATGATCCAGGATCAGATAACCAAGAATGAGAATGGCTTTAAACAAGTACAACAAGCCATCTTTGAGATAGCAGCAACACTCGGGGGGCAAGTGGAGCAGCAGGTGACGCCATCCTTGGCCACACTGCCTCAGTTGCACCCACATCAAGTGGTTGTACTCCATCCACACCAAGTTTCCACCCAAGTCTCACCCCTTGTAGAAGAGGTTGTTGACAAGGTGATGGCTAACTATCGAAGGAGTGGTCACTTGTTTAAATAAGAGAATGTTGCTCAGCCATTGACTCCAAGGTTAGTGACATTGAAGCACAAGGCTCTTAGAAGAAAGTTGGAATTTTCTCCACCTAGGGCAAAGCAATAGGTGGCGTCATCCACCCTAAGAGTGACGCCGCCCACCTATTCATCTGCTTCATCTTCACCTGGAAGGGTGCAATCAAAACAAACTCCAACTTCAAAGGCTCAAAGTGGTGTTTGGCGAAGGGTTGAACATCCAAAAATCCTTAGCCAACCTTCTAAGTCGAATAAGAGAACTTGGAGAAGACGTGAACTCCGTAAAAGAGCCAAGGCAAGAAAAGAAATGGAGATGAATGTGGACTCCACACCCCAAGAGTTTGCTATTGGTTCCACCACCTCCAATATAGATGATTGTGATGATGAGTTTACTACAATCAAAGAAGATGTTGGTGTCACTACTTCTTCTAGTGATGATACCACTTCTATAAGTAACACCACCCATACTACTAAAATTATTAATAACAACATGAGTATGGGAAATGGTGAAGATGATAACACAAGTCTATTGCCTCATAAAGATAGTGAACACTCGGGGGGCAATAAAGATGGCGCTAAAAGTAGTGAGGATGACTTCACTCAACATGATGATGATCAACTTAACAAAGACGAAGTGGTAAATGAGGAAGTTACTCCCGAGGAGCAACTTTCCAACCACTCTGACTTTGAGAAAGTTGACAACACCATAGAAGTCACCAACCCCAAGGATATTGAAGACTCTCCCGAAATCAAAGAACATATAGACGACTTGGAGTTTGATAACTCTTCAGAGTCTGATGCTCAAAAAGATGGAAGTTTTCTTGAGAATAATAACGATCAGCACAAGGGAGATATAACCTATGAGGCCGATGTTATTGATTTCAAGGATGACCAAGATGAAAGTCTTCTTGATAAAGATGGAGCTTATCAGGCACACACTAATCCAACACCGGAGCAAATGAATCCTAGTTCAATGGCCTTGGTACAGTTCTTTGTAGAGGCCATAAACAAAATGTCTTTGGTGCAAGACCAAAAGTTACAGCAACTCATGGAGGTGACCACTCGAGTAATGGAGTCAAATGCTCAACTTAAGGAGTCAAACGACTTACTTAAAGAGCAAATGACTCAAGATCAAGAAAACATCCTAGCCAGGATTGAGAGGATGGAAGCAGTGCCCGGGGGGCAAGAAAGATGGTGCTAAGGACTTTGTCCTCACCAAGGTCATATGAAGCTCAGTGGACGAAGCCGCCCCAACAGCAAATACGGCTTAAGAGGAAAATTCCATCACTTAAATTATACAAGTGTTGTGGAATTTAATTTTTGGCCCCGGTCATAAGGAGGAGGCCAAATAATCCTAAGTATATTTGAATCTTAGTGGTTTTATCATGAGACCATGAGATTAAAATTGACAAGGATTTCGTTTAAATTAGATGGCTAAAATAAATAAAGGCCACTAATATTAAAGTTGGCTGAAATCCATTCCCCATCTTTAGGGAGACATGTTATAGCTACCATGTCAAGGAGGGTTACTGACATTGACCGCATGGGAGGTGAAAGTAGTTCCAACACCTGTTCCAGAATGAAATGAGGAAGACAAGCAAAGCACCATCGTAAGAAAACTCCCGCTTTCGCAGTTTTTCTTCACGATGTGTGACTATGTGGTCTACCCAAGCATTCAGCTGGACAACAGGCCCATGAAGCAACTTTACCCACCACTTGCGGAAGTCAAACCCATCACCTTGAAGAGGAAGCATAGCACTCCAATGTAGAAGGAAATGATTTGTTAGCCAACAAGTTGGTGAAAATTAAGTTTTTACCACCTTAAAATTATTTCATAATTTTTATTTTGGAAAAAATACTAATTATGATTACCAAATATTAATTATGTTAATAAATTTAAGAAATTAAAATTAATTTTTGGCCATAAGGCCGAAAACCCTAATTTGCATGCCATCCAAATTGCAATTTTTGCAATTAAGGACATGTCAAGCTAGGGTTTAGGCTTACAACCAAAATTAGATTTCAAATATTTGAAATTTAGTTTAATCAAGCCTAGACCTAATGTTTATTTTTGGCTAAGTTCATCAATTAAGTTAAAAATAACAAAATTAGGAAAATTCCAACCTTAAGGGTACACATGCAAACCGCACAAATTGCAATTTTTGCAATTTGGGGCTGCGGGGAGCTAGGGCTTTGGAATTCTCAAAATTAGGTTATATTCATGACCTAATTAACTCACTAAACCCCCTGATTTTTGGCTTAATTAACTAATTTTGCCTAAATCACAAAAACCCCAATTCACCAAGCGAGCTAATTTGCCGCCTATGTTGCAATTTTTGCAAAGAAGGACTCGGCTCATTAGGGGTTGCTTGATTCATCAAATTGGGTTTATATTCATGTGATATAACCTAATTTTATGGGTTTAACCTACTGATTTTTGGCCAAATTAATCAATTAGGCCGAAAATTACAAGAATTTATTAAACTCTAGGGACCTAATCGCATACCACCTAAAGTTTTGCTAAGTTTTGCAAACAAGGCCGTGGTATGTTAGGGTTTGTTGTCCCTGTTTATTTAGGTCTGTTCTTCATCTAATTATGACCTAATTTCATGAGGAAACCCTTAATCCTAATCAATTTTGGCTAAATTCCAATCCTAGGCCGAATTGGACTTGGTAAATTGGCCAATTAAGGCCAATTTTGCCAATTAGGGTTAGGAAACCCTAATGTCGACTTCAACAGCCCTATGTCGACATGGCTAACTTGTTTCATGCTTGTTTATTCTTGTATTCATGCAGCAACATGTTAAGCTAAAGATCTATGGCAAAAATTAAGCCTAAGGCCGAAACTAGTAGGGTTTTAGCTAGGGTTTTTTGCCAATTTCTTAACCTAATTAATTTGATTGCTAAATCAAGTTAATTACTTATTTTCCAGCAGCTATATTGCTTAAAAACCACCATTAAAGTCGACACACACAAGCTCTAAAGCTAGGGTTTACGGCATGGAAGGAAAATTGATGAATTTAAATTCAAAAATTGAAATTTCATGAAGTAATTACCTTGCTTGTGTGCCAATTTGGGATCAATCACCATGGGATCCATGCTTGGCCTTACTTGTGCCGAGTTGAAGCTTCCATCAAGAGAGTTTGTTCCAAACTTCTTAGCCCTTGCCAATGATTGAGAAGCATCCATGAACAAGGAGTTGCAACTCAAATTATTTGGCATGGATGGAGGCTTTGGTGGTTGATTTTTGCTTTGATCCTTGGAGGCCATTGGAGCTTGAAAAGGGTTGTAATTTTCGGTTATATAGGGTTCCAAGGGTTAGGGTCGACGGTTTGGGGGAAAATAAGAGAAAAAGATTTTGGCCCAAGACCAATTTCCTTATATACAAGCTCAAGCCTTTTAAAATCAAAGACTTAAGCTTGGGGGGGCATTGTTTATACCTCAATTTACAATTGAGGGCAAATTGGTCTTTGCATAGATTATATCAAGATGAGTGGTCAGAATTTGATCAGAAATACTGATGAAACTTAGTTTCTACACCACCTTGATTCTGTTAGGATCAGAAGAAAATCTTGCAATTAATGAATAAAGGCCAAAATTAATAATTAAATTAATTAATAATAATTATTTTTGGAACAATTATCATTAATTACTCCCTATATGCCGCCCCTACCTATGGGATGTGGTGTATCAGGCCTCAAGGGTGCAGCTTCCTTAGATACAGTAACCTCATACCTCAGGCAGAGAGTAAGGAAGGGAGTTGTATGCTACCTGACCATGCAGGTGGGAGATATATCATGGAATAAAATAATCTAAGTCTTTCCCATACCCAGGGAAGGCCGCCCTATGGCTATCATAGTCATAGGATGTAGTCTCCTCATCCCTTGCACTGAGGAGGCAGAGAGTAAGAGAGTAACAGCAAGAGAAGCACTTACTGAACTAAGGGAGGTGTGAGATATTATCACTCACCACCCTTATACATGATCACCCTAGTATAGTGATCAAGCCACCCTAGTTAGTAGTACTCCCCTGAGAGGCAAACTTGCATTTTGTTCATTTAAGAACAAAAGGGCAAGGTCAAACGTTATAGTACTACCTAGGGGGTGCGGCTCCAAGGAGGGATTTTACCATGATGTTCCTTGATACACATAGGTCATCTCAAACAGACTTAGTATGAAAAACTTATGCTAGTTTTTCAATTAAGGACAGTTTGAGGAGTCAAACCAACTTCTCTATGCTAGAGAGTTAGGTTTTACTTAGGTTTTTTCCCATATCTTGATGGTGATAATCTAAGTCTACTGGTGGAAAATCAGCTTCGTTGGACTTAGAATGAAAAACTTATGCTAGTTTTTCATTTAAGGACAACTTAGGGAGAGAAACCTAGTTCAACATCAAGGGGAGCTCGGTTTTACTTAGAATTTTTTCCATAGTCTCATGTGGATATTCTAAGTCCCTTAGCAAAATTTCAGCTCATTCAGACTTAGAATGGAAAACTTATGCTAGTTTTTCATTTAAGGATAATTTGAGGTGAGAAGCTTGGTTTACTATGAAGGAAGGCTCAGATCAAGCCTAGATTTTAACTATAGTCTATGGCTGATATACGAATCCTACTGGTGAAGTTTAAGCTCAATCCGAGTTCGTTTGTAACTTTTACATCTTCTTCAGTTAAGGACACAATGGCTTTATCACCCCGGTATAGCCATAGTTCTTAGTTAAAGGGTATTTTCGTCCTTGGAAGGCCTAAATATGGCTAAGTATGAGGGATTTCATGGCCTAGGTGATATTTCTCATGATCCATGGTCACCTCTCAGCCAACTTAGTAGTTTCAGCTTATTGGAGGCAACAGGGACTACACCTGATACAACAGATGCAACCTATCACCTCATACTACCTAGGTACTATGAGAGAGAAGTCGCCTATATCACTATGAGGGACGCCTCACACCCTTCTCCTCATCCTCCTATGACCGTCTGCCGCAATCAGAAGGAGAAGGAAGCTTCACTGCAACTTCGTGGAAGTTTCCTGCAACCAATCAGAAGAGTTCGCCTTCCTCAGCAAGTAAAGCCCGCCAGTTTCAAGGCCCATGCCGCCCTCTATATAAAGGAACCATTCTAAGCTTCAGAAATCAGATTCCGGTCTCACAACTTGCTCCGTGCAAAAAACTAAGCTCCGCGCTTATCTACTCTCTGGCTCCGCGCCTCTTTACTCTTGTTTATCACGAGTTCTTACTCGTTCTTCAACAATCTCTTGTTCAATCTCGTCTACTGAAGTTAAACACAAAATCTCTTGTTTATTTTAGAAAAGATGGCAATTGAATTGTGCTTTTCACCCCTGCTCTTGTTACCCTTTTTGGAAGTCAATCTAGTGAATCGATGATTTAAATGCTTCGTGTGAGTTTGATCCAGTCCCCACAAATCGCTCTAATCTCTTTTACTTTTTCAACCTAGTTTCTTTGTAAATTTCAGCAAATTGACTGGCACGCCCTCATGTTGTCATTAAGTAGTTTTCGTAGAAACTCTTCCAAGAGATTTTTGGCGCAACAAAATCTAACCTGGAAAATAAGGCGGCAACCGATTCTTTTACTCTGTGTAATTGGGAGGGATGAAAGATGAAAGTAACAATGGTGGTGGGGCACAAACAAAATGATGGAATCAATTGCAACTGAAAAGGTGAATTTTTATTTATTTATTTTGGCACTGGAAAAGTTGGAGATTGTGAGTCTGTTCTTGTGAAAGTTACAGGCTTGGTGGAAAGAAAAGATATAAAGACAAAAGAAAATAGCAAATTTACTTTCCCCAATTGTTTTAATCAAGCCGGTAATTTAGCGTGAATTTTCAATTGCCGCCAGTGTGACGATTTTAGAAATAACACCTCTTTAGGCGTCTTTTTAAACGGGATTTTGAGGGCTGATAAAGTCCCGATACAAAATCCTCAAATTTTGCAAAACCCTCGTAAAAATAGCCAAACAATAAATTTCTAAATTAGATTTTTAAATATCCCGATTAAAATGAAAATCCTCCTCCAAAATCCCTACCCAAACACAACCTAAAAGAACAATTGATCAGTTACTTTTGTTTATGGTGTTTTGCAGAACATGTCGAATAGGAAGACTGTCCATGTTCAGCAGCCAGCACACTTGGAGAATTCTACTACTATATAGATGCAACTTACAGCTGATAGCCTTGCATCTCCTTACATAGCCTACTAACATCTATACTAATTATAATATCAAGTCCTGAGTTTGGGTCACGAGTTGACTCGAAGACAAACTCAATTACTAACAAATAAAATATTTAAAATATTATATAATTTTAAACTAAAAACTGCCATAAAAGTTGGTTATCAATTAAACTCCTCCATATTATCCACTAACACTCGCATTAGCGTAAATCTCTATTTCCATTTCCACATCCTCCATCCTTCAGAAACTTTCTTCTCCTTTCTCTTCTCACCATTCTGCCAAAGAACACAACTACTTTATTATTTATCTTCTCCAACAACTTATGTCATTTGGAAGAAGGATTTGAAGTCCGTACAACAATATTCATCATAGACCTGCTTAACAATATAAATATTTCTTTAATTTTTATATTTATTACTTTATTAAATGAATATATTAACTTAATTTGATTCCATTACAGTACTCTGATTTTTTTTCTTTTCTATATTTTCCATTTTCATGTATGTTGAGTATGAGAAATTATTAGGTGGGACGGACCCACCACGTCATCTATGGGACCAACCAATGATATTAAGACAACTCATCAATTTTCTAAAACCCTATCTCAATAATATCTCAAATTTGTGGACTTACCCTTTATAGAGGATTTATTTTAAAAGGGGGCTAAACCTTGGGCTAAAATCGTGCATAAATTTAAGAAGGTCATTTGACATGGTAAGATTTCATTGTTAGTCCCATGGATGACGTGGTGGGTCCGTCCCACCTAATAATTTCTCGTTGAGTATTGACTAGACATTAAAAGGTAATTAATATATGACAAAATGTTTTTGTAAATATAATGCAAGATGGTATTGCTGATGTCATTTTTGTTTATTTAATGTTTCTTAATATGATATTTCTTAGGTAAGAGGCTCTTCTGACATGGTGTGTTTGAGACATACTTAACTTTGAGATAATTCCACTATGTTTATGACATGGCAGACTAGCTTCATGTAATTTAATTAGGATGAATGGCTTCATGTAGTTTAAGGATAAATAGCCATATATATGTCTGCTCTTCTTTGAAAACTTTATGATATAAGAATATAGTTTTTTTATGGCATAAATATCATTTTGCACCCTTAAGTTTGTACGCACTACCACTTTGCACCCAACTTTTTTATTTTGACCAAAACACACCCTAAAGTTTTATTTTTGTACCACTTTGCACCCTCTGTCATGATAAGACAAACGGACATCCAACGTGGCATGCCACGTCTACCAAAAAATGTCACATAGCATGCCACGTGTACAAAAAAGGACACATGGCACGCCACGTGTCAAAAATGCCACATGCCACATGGACAACGTGGCATGCCATGTCGGACATCCATTTATCCTATCATGACGGAGGGTGCAAAGTGACACAAAAATAAAACTTTAGGGTGCATTTTGATCAAAATAAAAAAGTTGGGTGCAAAGTGACAGTCCGTACAAATTTAAGGGTGCAAAATGGCATTTGTGCCGTTTTTTTATAAGAGTGTTGTTACAAGCATTGCATGGCAGAGTTCCTAATATTTTGTCTTTCCTTTTGACGGAGGTCTGTATTAGGATTGTGATCTTTGTAAGTTTGTTTTGTTTGTTTGTTTGTTTGTTTTTTTTTTTTTTTTTTTTTTGGCTACAAATCTTTGTAAGTTGATTGTTGATGGCCATTCGAAGTCTGAGGATATGAAGCTTAGGTATTGGCTTATAATCAGAGATCTGTATAAATAATATTTTATTAAATGTAAAATCTAAGACATTTTCTTTTATATATTTTCATTTTATTTATAATAATCAAGTTCTTAATTGATTAAATAATATTTTATTAAATGTAAAATCTAACATTCTTTTTTATATATTTTCATTTTATTTATAATAATCAAGTTCTTAATTGATTATTTTTTTAGGTTTGCATATGCATACGCATGTGCCCAGTTACTAGTTTGTATTATGAAAAGTTCATGAACTATTTGTTATTTCTCAAGACAATCTTATTGTTGATACAGTAATTATCAACTTGGTTTAATATAGATGTGCTCTATTTTTATTCATACATTAAGGTTATGCTTGATTTTTTCCTTAATATCATTCGAATCCGCCATATTCACACCTCTGCAAATGAAAATTTCCCAAGCTAAATCCATTTATTGCTTACTTTGCAAAGTGATTTGAAGCATGCACTAAGTAGAATTTGTTGCCCATCAGAGTTAGATTTTACAAGGTCTGAGTCGTTACAAGAGGTAAGGAGCTAATTAGGAAAAATTTTATAAAAGACAATCTCATTTTGTTTGTGTGCTATCAAATGTAAACTCTTGAAACGTCAATTTTATTTTGCACAATTTCGTGATAATATTGATTCTTCTATGTAGTTCAAATTTGTTCATATATAGTTGGTTGAAATATTATACTGATAGGACCAAAATTTCCACGGACTCTTATATGTTTAAGAATCATGAGTTCCATCCAAGTGGCTTAAAATAACATAAATTAGAAATTCCCGGTCGCGCTTCACGTGCGGCTGTTTTATTTTATAAATTCTTTTAAGAAAATTCAGTTTAGAAATCAAATTTTGTTGTGAAATGATAACAGAACAAAGCAATGGAGTAAAATTGAAGTATGTAAAAGACAAGAGAATAGAGAGATAATAGAATATGGAGAAGAAGAAAATATGAAGAATGAGAGAAATTGTTCTCATTCATTTTATTCTATAACAAAGTAAGTGGCCTATTTATAGGCATATAGATATATCACCATAAATATAAGAGAAAGAACTTAGCATATAGGTATATGTCATCAATCTTATTCATACTTTAATTAGATTCATGGACATACACAACATACATGTATATTCATAATAAATTAATTTATAATTATTTGCTAATTTATTTTATATAGGAAAGGGGATGAATGTCTTTTAATTTTTCCAAACTAAATGAATACAAATATAATAAACAAAACATTTAGAAAATTAACTATTGACACTTGTCAAAGAAACCAAATGCCAAGTGGCACTCAATGAGAGTCTTGTACATAAAATTAATAGTAGGTTTAATGTGATGAATATCAATTTCTTTTTCAACTTAAGACAATAGAATAAAAATCCTTTTCCCCATTTTTTTTGCCCCATTGTGCCCATCCACCAAATATTAATGACACGTATCCTTTTTCAGTTTCTATAGTGTTATTCATTGTTTGACTAGTTAAATTAAATTTTATATTTTCATTCTAAAACCCAATATTAAGCTCAATAATAGTTAAACTGGTAGAAATTACAGAAAAATTATCACACTTAATATCTAATTGCATAAGATATGTAAAAAGGATATGTAATGCTTATCCTATAAGCATGAGCAACAGTTAAAATTAACTCAAAATTGCATCTAGAAAGTCCAAAAAGTGGCTGATTCTTACAAGTTTAGGCCAAGATAAGGAGTCATAGAACATGCTTTTTTACAGTTTTCAAGCCTAATTATATTGTCATAGTGTTCCGATATATGCTATTATGTGGTCCAAGCAAACCAGCACCGGAATTTTATTTAAATAAATTTCTCTCTAAGCATGTTAGAGCTATTAGCTCCATTTTCCTTCCCAGTAATGCAATCAAATCTTAGTTTGTTAATAAATCACAAGTCCAAGCTTCTTAATATCCCAACCTAGAGATCAACAAATTCTTATATCTTGAGAGAAACCAAATCAAAAAACCTTGGTCCGCGCGGCGAAACGCGGGGAAAGAATCTAGTATATATATATATAGATGATGACTAGCTAGAATGTAGCATTAATCAAATCATTTGCTGTCCAAACTCGAGTCAGAGGAACCTCAATCCAAGCTTTTGCATGTTTTGTGGCCGTCCAAAGCCAATTACTTTTTTTTTTAATTTTAATTTTAAGACTATTCATTTCTGGTGAGAGTTGATGATTACTTTTTTTTAATCCTTTGCGTTCAGGACGGAGCTAGGGGGGCGGGGGGAGGCGACCGCCCCCCCCAAAGTTCTCCGGGAGCTTATATATACATGTGTTCTTTTCACCATACAACTCAATCGAACTTCAATTTCGCGCCCCCCCTAAGAAATATATAGGTGTTTTTTTAAGAAACAAATCATATGATTTTGATTCATTTATACTTAAATGACCATTAATTATTTGTAATAATATTAAATTATTTATCAATTTAATTATATATAGAATAACTTAATGTTTTTGAGTAATTCAAATTAATCAATTAGTCTAACTACATTTATTAAGAGTTTAACTAGAAGCATGGTGACACCTAAGTTTTTGTCTTAATTAGTAGGTATATGTCCCTTGAAGTTTATTTTATCACGTTTAAAGTGTATGTGGTTTCGTGCAACCTTATTTTAATGTATGAACTTTTTTCCATAGTAAACTTTAATTATTTATATATAAAAAAATTTAAGAAGGGTTTTTTTCCTCACATAAGAGGTAGTGAAAGGAAAAGTCTTGAACTCGATTTTTCATTCGAGTAAATTAATTCTAACTTTTAATCATCTCGTCTAAGATGAAAACTTATGAAATTTATTGAAAAATTTCGATTTTGATATAGAAATACCTCTAAATTACTTTTATAGGATATAAAAATATCGTATTGTATTTGTATAAGTGTCAATTGTATATCAAAACCAAATTTCACTTTAATATAATATAGAATGTTCGCCCCCCCAAAACAAAATTTCTGACTCCGTCCCTGTTTGCGTTGGTCTGTTCCTTACTTTTGTGAATATAACTTAGTTAGAAATCCCTTTGTGCATTGACCTTTAAAAGAACAGCTCAGTTACTTTTGTTTATGGTGTTTTGCAAATTTTCAGAACATGTCGAATGGGAAGATTGTCCATGTTCAGCACCCACACTTGGAGAGTTCTACTACAGTACTACTATATAGATGCAACTCACAACTGATAGCCTTGTATCTCCTTACAGAGCCTAGCCTACTCTTTTAACATTTGTATTATGAAAAGTTCATGAACTATTTGTTATTTCTCAAGACAACTTATTGTTGATACAGTAGGTTTAATATAGATGTGCTCCATTTTTATTCATATACATCAAGGTTATGCTTTATTTCTCAATATACTCAATGCTAAAAATAGAAAAACAGATATGGTTCTCATTATATATAAAAAGAGGCTATCTTGAATCTTGCTCTCGAGGGATAAATAAACTTATATTATGTGTGCTGCCTTCATCACGTACCATTCCCATTAAGAGTATGATATATATAGATGATGATTAGCTAGAGTGCAGCATTAATCAAATCATTTGCTGTCCAAACTCGACTCAGAGGAACTTCAATCCAAGCTTTTGCATGTTTTGTGGCCGTCCAAAGCCAATTACGGCGGTACTGTTGACTATCGGATGATGAGGTGCCAAAACGTATCACCTTATTATAAAAAGGTTCCAAAGCACCGCAAGGAAGCGCACGATTTGCTAACTCACTTATTTTCCCTACTGCCGGATAAGAGAAAGATGTGCATCCAGAGAATAACACACGATTTTCCAAATTGTTGTATTTGACCCAATGCTTCTCTGAGAAATCAAACTTGAGGAGTTTCAAATTCACATTCCCAACTGCCGCTAAAGGGCTCCAACCTACGAGGAGTTGGAGGTTTTCAGACACAATGAGATTAACAAGATTGTGATCGAAACCGAGTCCCCCCTCCAAAGTTAGCACAGTCCACTCTTCAAGTCCAACATTGAAAGCACCCAATTCACCTTTTGAGGATACACAATAAAAAATTCCATCTCTATAAGCTGCATCAACTGGAAAACTATCGAAACCACTAGAGAACTCAAAAGTCTTCCATGTCACCAGGAGAACATATTTTGATAAGGATGTTCTCCCTAGAAGAACGTTCCAAAGTAAAGATGACACACTTTGGTGAAGTAGCATCCAAGCTAAACGCTGCCGCACGAATATTATCTTCCAATTGTGGCAGTCTAATCACCTCGCGCGTAAACGGAGAGTACAAAAACAGTACATATCCAGAACTCTTATGCTCAAAAAGAAGCCACCCGTATGAAGAAGCAAGAGTCCATGCAAAGCAAAAAAACTCATACTCTTTCCCTCTCACGGCTCTTACTTCCGCAGCATATTCTTTCAAAACACAAGGGTCAATTAGCTTGCACTCACCGGATATCTCGGATATCTTACCATTATTGAAAGTTTCCTTCCAGTGAAAGCTAGTCAGTGCCAATGGGTACGTATCAATGGTGGGAATTATACGGCACCAATCCTTGCAAACTCTTCTAAGACGGATTCGATCTATCAAAAACAAACGCCCAATTATATTTCTAACGATGTCAAGGGGGAGATCGGAATAACTCCGCATCTGTTCTACTACTTGCGGCTCTCCTTCTGAGTTTGGGTTTGGTTTTTCGGTACTTGAGCATGAAACGGTTGTGCTTGTTGTCATCTCTCTCCTGAGGGTTTCTATCTTCTTTTTTTTATTTTGTTGCGTCTCACTGTTCTGTTTTTATAAGGGTAAAGGCGGTTTTGTTTTGTCAAAAAAAGAAAAAGAAAAAGTAAAGGCCGCATATTATATAGAAATCCTTCTTTTAATTGGAATTCGTATTTTTGTTCCCAAGCCAAGTAGGTCTGGGTAAAATTGTTCCCAATTATGTCCTTCAATTCATAGGTAGATTGCTAATTTAGTTATTTCCTTTTCAATGCAACTTATACAAGCAAGGTTAATTGTTAAAGATTATATTCTAATTGATTTTCAAGAAATTGCTTTTTTGATTTGTGACATTTGCCAAACTTTTTTTTTTATTTTTAACAAAAGCCAGCAAATTTTTTTTTTCTTTTTGTTGTGTATATTCCATAATATATAATCCTTTTTTCTTATCTATATGATTTTTTGTTGTTTGCAGAGTAACAAATGAAGCTTTACAGTTGCTGCTAATTAACAAGAAGAAGCACCAGTCAACGTAGTTTCGCCCTCCTTTTATTAGATGTATGTATGCGTAATTTCTCCAACATGTTGAATTGCTTTACTTATTCTAAGCATTTGTTTATCCAAACGTTCATATTGATATAGTTCTCCAACATGAAAGGAAAGATAGTCGCAGAGAGGTCTTCTTCAAAAGGTTCGGAAAACAGATTTTCTATTTTAGAAGACATGAAACCAATAGAGGTAGTTGACGAGAAAATTGTTTCTGCTCCTATTATTAGTTCTCCAAAGAAAACAAGGGCGGCTTCTGCTGGAGTTGCTGAAGCAATTGATGCCAAAGAAAAAGTCTACTCCCCCTTTAAAGGGCACTTCAAAAGCAGTAAGAGCTTCAAGCTCTTCTAGTATTTTCCCCCCTCTCTCTTCATGAATCTCGCTATATGGAATGTCAGAGGTATAAATAACCTCCATAGACGAAGTTGTGATGCGGATTAAAAGTCTAAATTTTGACATTTGTTGTCTGCTGGAAACTAGAGTTAAATTTCATAATACACAGACTATTATTGATAAGCATTTTGCTGGTTTTGGTTTTGCCCATTATTATTCTACTGCTTTAAATGGAAGAATTTGGGTTTTATGGAAACAGGGGATTCAAATTACTCAACTAGATAGGGATGCTCAGAGTATTATCTTCGAAGTCTCTTGTAATTCCAGAAAATTTATATTCACTGGGATCTATGGTTTTAATACAGGCATTCAGAGAAGAAGCTTATGGTTGAAACTCAGAAGGCTTGCTCAGAAGTACCCTAATATTCCTTGGATTCTAGTGGGAGACTTCAACTGTATCCATAGTTGGGAGGAAAGTTCGGATGGCTCAGGCATTCATGGTGATATTCAAGACTTTAGAAACTGTACTCATGATATTGGCCTCTTTGATCATGCTTATCATGGCTCTTTGTTTACATGGTATAATAACTGTGACGATAGGCCTCTCTCTAGAAACTGGATCGTATACTTATTAATGCTGAATGGCTTTCAACTTTTACTCACTCTTCTGCTGAGTTTCTCCTGCCTCAGAATTCAGATCATTGCTTAATGTTGGTGAAAACTGATTTGGAGGCATATTCTCCACCAAAGCCTTTCAAATTTTTTAATGCATGGACTAAGCATTCTGAATTTATGAACATTGTAGCAAATTGTTGGGGACATTCTGTTACAGGTGATCCTATGCGAAGACTTCAACAGAAACTAAAAAATTTGAAGCCTGTGCTTAGAGATTTCAACAAAAAATATTTTGGCAATATAACAGAGCAGATTGATGAGAAAAAGTCTGTTATAGCTTCATTACAACAAAGGATTTTAACAAATCCTAATGAAGATACCATTAAAAAGCATAAAAATGTTTCTGCTGAGCTTATTCAGTTACAAACTGTTAAGGAAAGTTTGTACAGGCATAAATTTAGAATTCAATGGCTCAAGGAGGGGGACTCAAACACAGGGTATTTTCATAAATCTCTCAAAGTTCGGCAACAGAAAAATACTATTAGAATTTTGCAGTCTACTACCGGTACAAGACTAGAGACATATGACCAGATTAAAGATGACGCAGTTGATTACTTTAAGAACTTCTTGGGACAAAAAGATGAGGCAATCTCTGGCTGTTCAAGGGATTTTTTAAATGAGCTTTTGGTGAACAAGGTACCTTCTGAGTTTATTTCTGGCTTAGAAGCTCCTATTACACAACAAGAGGTAAAATCAACTTTTTTCTCTTTAGATGGAGACAAAGCCCCTAGCCCTGATGTTTGTACTGCACACTTTTTTAAAATTGCTTGGAATATTGTGGGTGATGATGTTGTTTCTGCCATCCTTTATGCTTTTGAACATGATAGGATTTTACATGCTTTTAATTTTACGATTATTTCATTGGTCCCCAAAGTGCAAAATCCTAATTCTATGGTAGACTTTAGACCTATTTCTTGTTGTTCTATGGTCTATAAGTGTATTTCTAAAACCCTTGCTAACAGGCTTAAGAGAATTTTGCCACACATTGTTACTAGCAACTACTGTGCCTTTATTGAAGGGAGAAGCATCACTGATAATGTCTTAATGGCCCAGGAATTAGTATGTGGTTATCATAAGCCTCACTTATCCCCTAGATGTGCTATGAAAATAGATTTACGCAAGGCTTTTGATACTTTGGATTGGAGTTTCATCATCACTGTTTTACAGGCTTTGCACTTCCCCGAAAAATTTATTACTTGGATTTCCGTCTGCATCACTTCTCCTATGTTTTCAGTCTCGATTAATAGTGGTCTTGAAGGTTATTTCAAGGGTGCCCGAGGAGTTCGACAAGGAGACCCTTTGTCTCCTTATTTGTTTGTCTTGGCAATGAATGTGGTTTCTCATCTCTTAAATCTTGGAGCAAAATATGGTGTTTTTGGTTTCCATCCTAAATGCAAGAAGGTGCAATTAATCCATTTGAGTTTTGCATATGACTTGCTGATATTCACAAAAGGAAACCTTAGCTCTGTTATGGGGATTAAAAATACTCTTCAGTATTTTTATCAACTTTCTGATCTGCAGCTCAATTGCTCAAAAAGTGAGATCTTTGTAACTGGAGTTTCTGTAGAGAATATTGATGAGATGATTATAGAGACGGGTTTCAAGTTTGGGAAGCTACCAGTTCGTTACTTGGGGGTTCCCCTAATCTCTAAACAGCTCAACTCTCTAGATTGCGCCCCTCTTATTGATAAAATCACCCAGAGAATTAATTATTGGACTACGAAGCATTTGTCCTATGCTGGGAGATGTCAGCTTATCCAATCAATCCTGTTTAGCATGCAGAATTATTGGTGCATGAACTTTATGCTACCTCAGTCTATTATAGATAAAGTGAACCAACTTTGTGCTAGTTACTTATGGAAAGGCACTGCTGGTAATTGTAGTGGAGCCAAAGTCAATTGGAGCCATGTATGCCATCCTAAATCTGAGGGCGGTCTTGGTTTTAAGGACTTGCTTTACTGGAATAAAGCTTGCATTATGAGAAATTTGTGGTTAATGTATACTCAAATAGGCTCTTTATGGGTGTCTTGGGTGGAGGCTTATGTGCTCAAGGGGAGGAATATTATGGATATTCCGTTGCTACAGAGATACAGCTGGAATTTCAAGAAGCTTCTGAAGTTACGGGTCTTGGTGCAGCAGTTTGTGTTACAAAACTCTACCTAGCCTTTTCCTGGTGACAAGCTATGGTCTACGAATGTTTGAGGCATAAGCAAGAAAAGCAAAAATGGCAAAAGCTAATCTGGTTCCCCTTTCACATACCAAAATGCTCTTTTATATCTTGGTTAGTAATTCTTAACAGATTACCAACCAGGGATAGATTAGCTAATTGGGGTGTTGAAGTGGAATCTGGTAAATGTTTGCTATGCAACCTTGATAATGAATCTCGTGATCATCTATTTTTTACTTGTGTTTTTTCAAATTCTGTATGGCAGCAGGTTCTCTACGTCTGTGGATTTTCTAGGTCAGCCATGAACTGGGATTACGAGTTTTCTTGGACTCTTAAGGGTCTAAAAGGCAAATCATTGCTCACTAAGATCCTTAAATTGGCCTGGACTTCTTTTTGTTACATGATTTGGAATGAGAGAAATTCAAGGGTCTTTTCAACTCAAAAAAGATCTACAGATGAAATTTTCAAACTGATTGGGGAGTTCATTCGATTCAGGCTGCATAGTTTAGGTGATGTAATCCCTGACCTTGTTAATAGAAGGCTTTGTAATAGCTGGAATTTAGTAATTCCTGGAATTACTAGTTAGTTTTGTCATAATTTGTTTTGTTTTTCGTTGTAACCTGTTATCACAGTACAGTTTGTTTTTTGTAAAAGCTCACTGCTTTTTACCGGGTAATAAATTACAAATTATCCCAAAAAAAAAAAAAATTGATTCCATTCTGTTATAGTAACCGGTGTTCTTGTATAGAATGCAGTCTGCAGAGACAGGTTTGTACCCTTCTTGAGACTATGCCATGCATTAATATCTTTATTATGAGAAGTTTAGGGTATTTCCCCTTCTTGACTATATATGCCGGTGTTCTGGCATTTTTTTTAATGGCGTCTTTAATGTTCCTGAAAGGGAACATCTATCTATACAGACCAGCAACAAGGTTTTTTTTATTTTTTTGTATTGATGAAGGTAATTTTTATCTAAATTAATTAATTTGCATTATATGGTGATGAATGAAGAAAAGATGATTCTAGGCTTGAGTCTATCCTCTTTTCATATCTGCTGTTTACCTTACTTTTAACCGATGCTTGAAAGTACTACAATTTCTAAGTTGATGATGTTTTAAATTTTTAAATCAAATTAGTAAATGTGGTTCAAAGACTTTTAAGTCACTAACTATCATCTTCTTACAAGCTAATTGCAGAAAAAGAAATTGAGTCAGTATAATATTGTGCCTTGATCTCGCGAGAATTCCCTTTACAATGCTATTTGGGCTTCTTTTTTGTACATTGTGTTTTAGTTCATATGTGCTCAACAATGTTTGGGTAAATTCTGCAAGTTGGTAATTCCATTGTAAAGGTTATGCTTGATTAATTTTATGTTTGATTTTCTCCTTAATATCATTCGAATCCGCCAGATTCACACCTCTGCAAATGAAAATTTCCCAAGCTAAATCCATTTATTGCTAATAATCTTATCTATCTAGCTTGCAGCGCACGTACGGACATGAACTTAGTATATATATGTCATAGTAGAATTTGTATCCTGAGAAAAGAAGCCAATTACATATTCTGAAGCACAAACACACCATGCATAGAGAAAACCCCTATCGAGTCACTTTTTTCACTTTGGATAATATGGTGTCAAGTAGTCGATCGGCGAATCAAAAATAGGCTGTCAGTGTCAGTGGAGTAGCACACGGTTGGCAATATGATTCCACACTAAAATTTGAACTCCCATCAAAAGGAGGATGGCTTAATGACCAATTTGGCGCTTAAATATTATTACCAAATGGATAATTTGTACTTTAAACTTTAATTGCCGGCAATTATATATACTTCTGAACTATTAATTTCAAGAAGATATCTTATAAGCAAACTTAATAAAAACCGCATCGTGTGCTACTTTTAATTTGTTCGAATATAATTCTATGCATCTATGAAATATGCATGAAAACAAAAGACACAAACAATCTCATCGAGAGAATGCAATATACAACAATTAAGAATAAAAATCCTGATCAGTTGATGTAAAGTGGAGTCATCAAAGTCAAAACCAATTATGAAAATGCATGTCTTCCATGAAGACAAATATTATTTCTCAATATACTTAATGATAGAAAAAATAGAAAAACAATGGATCTTAAATTAAAATCTAATGATTCTCATTATATTTATATATAAAGAGGCTATCTTGAATCTTGATCACGAATAATATAAACTTATATAAACTGCATTGTGTGTGCTGCCTTCAACACATACCATTCCCATCCAAAATATTATTAAGGAGATAAATGAGTACTAGAGTGGTAAGGAATTACGTATAGCTTTACCGTTGATCAAATCATTTGCTGTCCAAACTCCACTCAAAGGAACTTCAAGCCAAGCTTTTGCGTTTCTTGCCGTCTCGAGCCAATTATGGTACTGTTGACTATTGGATGATGAGGCTGAGGTGCTACTGCCATAACGTTTTTCCTTATGAGCACCGCAAGAAAGCACTTGGTTCGCTAACTCACTTGTTTCCCCTAGTGCCACACAAGAGAAAGATGTGCATCCAATGAATAACACCCGATTTTTCAAATTGATTTCTTTCACCCAACGCTTCTCCTTTAAATCAAACTTGAGGAGTCTCAAATTCTCACCATGACCAATCAGTTGGAGGTCTCCATCAGAGTCAGACACAGTGAGTTTAGCAAATTTGAAATCGAAATCATTCTCACCATGACCAATCAGTTGGAGGTCTTCATCAGAGTCAGACACAATGAGTTTAGCAAATTTGAAATCGAAATCATTCTCACCATGACCAATCAGTTGGAGGTCTTCATCAGAGTCAGACACAATGAGTTTAGCAAATTTGAAATTGAAATCAGGCAGCCCCTCCATAGTTAGAATAGTCCACTCTTCAAGTCCAACGTTGAAGGCACCCAATTGGCCTCCTGAAAATACACAATAGAAATTTCCATTTGCATGGGAATAGGCTGCATCAACCGGTGGATTATGACTAATGAAACCAGTACTGAACTGGTAAGTCTTCCATGATGTGTCACCAGGAGAACATATGCTGATATAGATTTTCTCCCAACCATAATACAAGATAAAAACGACACACTTTGCGGAAGTAGCATCCAACCTAAACGTTGGCACACTCACATGATAATAATCTTTCATTACTTCTGGGAGCTTAATCACCTCGCGTGTAAACGGACAGTACAAAAACAGGACCTTATCAGAAAAAGAATGCTCAAAAAGAAGCCACCCATATGACGAAGCACGAGGTCGTGCAAAGCGAAAAAACTCGTACTCTTTCCCTCTCACGGTTCCTTTCTCCGCAGCATATTCTTCGAAAACAGGAGGGTCAGTCAGCTTGCACTCACCGGATATCTCACCATTATTATAAGTTGGCTCCCGGTCCCAGGAAAAGCTAGTCAGTGCCCATGGGTGTTTATCAATGGTGAGAATTTCACGGGCCATAACCGACCAGTCCTTGCAAACTCCTCTTAGACGGATTCGATCTATCAAACGCAAACGCCTAATTATATTTCCAAAGATGTCAAGGGGGAGACCACCAGAATAACTCTGCATCTGCATCTGATTCTGATTTTGACTCTGTTCTACTTCTGCTACTTCTGAGTTTGGGTTTGGTTTTTCAGCTGAGCACGAAACGGTTGTGCTTATTGTCATCTCTCTCCTGAGGGTTTCTATCTTCGTTTAATTTCTCTAATTCTTTCGCCTCCAAAATTCTTAACCCTTACCCAGAAATTACTATATATTGTTTGCAGCGTCTCACTGGTAAAGGCGGTTTTGTTTTTTCAAAAAAAAAAAAGTAAAGGCAGCATATAGGAATCCTTCTCTTAATTGGAATTCGTATTTTTTTTCCCAATTAGGTCTGGGTTCAATTCATAGGTAAGATTGCTAGCTAATTTAGTTATTTCCTTTTTAATGCAACTTATACAAGGAAAATTGTTAAAGATTTTATTCTAATTAATTGATATTCAAGAAATAGCTTTTTGATTTGTGACATTTGCCAAACTTTGTTCTTTAACAAGAGCAAGCAATTTTTTATTTCTTTTTGTTGTATTCCATAATATATATAATCTTATCCTCTTCTCTTATATATGATTTTGTTGTTTGCAGAGTAACAAATGAAGCTTTATACAGTTGCTGCTAACAAGATGAAGCATCGGTCAACGTAGTTTCGCCCTTCTTTTATGTATGCGTAATTTTTCCAACATGTTGAATTGCTTTACTTATTCTAAGCATTTGTTAACGTTCATATTGATATTTTGGGGTTTATAACTGTGCAATTCAGTTATTGGTTAGTGAAAGCTGAGCGCTGCTATCATTTTAACTGAATGTAACCTTCCATATATATGATGATCTTGCAGTAATTGATGCAGCTTTTTTGGCTACATTACAGTTTTTTTTTTTTTTTTTTTTTTTTTTTTTTGCTACATGTAATTGATGCATCTTACCAATGAAAGCTTTTGACAAGATTGATTATCTAGAGTTTTATTCCAAAACTGTAGTTAAAGTCAAGCAGCAAATCAAGAAGCTCAACCAAAAAGTCTCTGTCACTGAGGTACTAACCTTTGATCCAATTGGGTTATCTTTACTACTAAACTATGACTCAAATAATATAGGTTGAGCATTAATCCTTCAACTATAGAGCATTGTCTATAATAACAAATATATATGTTAGTTGGAGCTTTTTGAGAGTGAATGCACTCCATTGAATTTAAATGTGTGTATGTTTGATACAGGCTTAGCTTTGGAAGGGAAGGTAACGTCTGCTCATTTCTACATTTTAGTTTGAATTAACTTGCTATATTATATACTTTATTATAATATATACTCCATGACAATTAATTGTTAATTATTTTCTTCCTCGCGTTTGGTTTTTGATGATCATTGTTTCTGAATTCTCACAGCACTTAAATTACTGGATTCCACGGCCCCCTGATTATGGATTATGGATATCGGCCACCCTCCTGTACAAAGGCTTTGCATGCCAGGGTGAAATGTACTGTGACTTGCTACTTTGCAAAGTGATTTGAAGCACTAAAAGGAGGCCATTGCTACTTTAGGCCATCTGTTTGCCTTCAAAATTTTAATTTGTTTTTAGTGTATGATCAGGCTCCATCACTTTTGTCAACCTCATACCCCATTTTATTTCCTAAATCCTTAATCTTGAACATAAAGTCATAAACTAAAATTACTTCAACGCATACGTCAGGCATGAACCTAGAGGTGTGCAAAGTAATTAAAAAATGTCTAAAATGCTATTAAGAGAAATGTTTGATAAAATATGTTTTGTGTGCTTATTGTGAACTTAAGTTCATATAATCCGTTGAAATTTACATTGATTAGATTAGTTTGTACTTTATTTTCTAAATGCTTAATTTTAAACATAGGCTAAAATTTGTCAAAATGCATAGCGCAGGGCATGCTTACATCTTATGAATATATTTATCTCATTTCCTCATTTTCCCTTCCTTCTTAGTATTTTCCTTCCAAGAACTTCAATGCTAGAGAAAGCAAAACAAATATAAAATTTAGTAACAAAATTGAACTATAGCTAGTTCTGCGGCATTTCCAAACGTCTTAACCTCAAATGAGCAGCTGTCAGAGCAACTTCTCCACTTGCACACTCAAAACATTACATTGAATTTGAACTGGTAGTGAGTGGCAAAGGAGCGGGGTGTTCTCTGCTGATTGTTGAGATGGATACGGCTGTGGTGGTTCATTTTCTTAAGAATTCTTTTGTAGGATTTTATGGCTGAATAAGGTTAAAACAAAGATAAATTTGCAGAAAAAGGATGAAACTCAAATCTGCAAATTAGAAAGCAGAAACAACAGGAGAGAAAATATGAACAAAGGCTCCAAAGAATTTCTGTATATTTTTCAGCAGCAAAACGTACAATATATAAAATTTCTTGAGAGATATTTTGCTCTGCATTTATAACAGAACACTCTAGACATACAACTTGCAAAACGTTAGGCTACTGTCTGCATTAAGACAGATGCAAATTTTCTTCATAACCAATTTTAGGTTGCCTCCAACCTAAATGGTTACCAGAAGACTTTTGCAACTTTAAAACCAATTTAGGTTGCACCTAAATGGTGACCTACAAAAAAAACAAGAAGACTTTGCTGCTGCAATTTATTTCTACTGACTATTATGGTTTGCTGGTATTTAACCATGGTTTTAACATCTTTAACAAACACTCATCCATGTTATACTTTGGTACGGGATTGTTTGGAGCTGGTTAAAGGTGATTTGATTATGGAAATACGACATATCTTCGAGGAAGGCAATCGGTGTGCAGATGGTACGGCTATGTTGACACATGAAGCTAGTCATGGACTTTCGATTCACAATGAGTCTCCAGAGCAGATTCAACACCTGTTAATGAAGACTGGCTCGGAATTGGCATTCCGAGACAGTAACTGCTGCCACTCTTTTATCTAATTGTTCTTTGTAGCAAAAAAAAAAAAAAAAAAAAAAAAAGGAAAAAAAAAAGAACTCCCATGAACGGTAGCCTCTTGAGGAACCCAAATATTAACATGACCTCTTTTAAATTAAGAGTTTAAACTATGGCTATTGGCTAATTCCAAAGACCAGGCGGTTTTTTTTTTTTTTTTTTAAAGTTTAAAGACGGTTTTGTCCAAAAAAAAAAAAAAAAGTAGAGGCGGCATTTAGGAATCCTTCTCTTAATTGGAACGATTCAAGATTCCGAGTCAAGCCGAGTCGAAAGAAAAGGGAAAGTAGAGTTTTTTATATGACAATTAAATACAAAGAAGTGGAAAAAGAAGCCGACTTATATTATATATATCCCCTATAAAATCCACATCCTAATTGCTCCCGATTCTGATATATCTTGACCAAAATTAGATTGCATTGCACCTCTGCCCAACGTTTCAAATCATTAAGATTTAAGAGGTTTGCTTCCCTTTTCTTTTCTTTAAGAAAAGAAATTTCTTTTCTGTTTTTCGAGATAAAATAACCAAACGAATTGTTTGATCCTCGATTCCCTTATCTGTTTATTTTGTATTTTGTATGCTTTGCTTCCCTTTTTCTATGTGTTGTCCGCTTTGATTCAATTCGTGGTTTTTTTTTCTCTCTGTTTTCCGTTGGTACTTAGTTTTATTACTCAATTTTGATCACTCATCCGAGTAACTAACAATAATGGCTTTTGTAACCAAAACCAATTTCAGATTAATTCCTTGCGACTTGAGTGTGGAATTGGCGATTCGTCTCTATCAATCATGTCTCATGATGAGCGTCTTAAATCACATGAAGCTTCTGTGAAAGCTAGTGACATAAGAGTAAGCTTCTTTACTTTTCTAATTTTATATTTCGATTGTTTTTAAGCATTAATTTGTTAGCTGTTTGGTGTCTGATTCTTATCTATGATCGGTTTTGTTCGACTTCAATTTATTTTGCGAATGCCTGCCTTACTACTTCATGATTTCTGTTTGTAGCTTTCTCCCTAAAAGTTCTTTTTCTGCCTTTAAAAAAAATTATTTTCCTCGTTGAACATCAAATTTCTCTTCCTATCTAATGCAATATCTGTCTTCTCTTTGTATGAATGGTCTTTAAGCATTAATTTACATGTCTATTTAAAAGATGGAAGCATCTTCCCTCCTACTATCTGTCTTTTTCTCTCCATATATTAATTGTTTGTATGCATGAAATTTAAATTCGTTTTGCTTGCTTTGCAGCTCCTTTATGGTCCCGATCCACTGGACCAACTTCTAGTAGAAAGCGAAAATAGATCGCTTGCTATGCGGCTCCTTAATCGTCCTGATCTAATGAACCAATTTCGACGAAGGGTAAGTAGAGTTGACTTGCTTGGTTAGGGTGATCACGGTCATGTTTTTCATATACTAATTATATATATGATGCGAATATGCTCATTCAATATATATAATTGGCTATGTTTTGTTATAGGTCACCCCGGCATCATACCACCTGGTTGTCCAACTCGATTGGAGAAATAACTATGTATATGATGTATTAAGTGAAATTAGAGATCAAGAAAAGTATGGTACGTAAATTTAAATTTATGTAAAAAAGAATTTGGTGTAATAAATATTTTAATTGGTTTTTGTTTATTTTAAAATTTTTGGTATCTAAATCAATCTTTTCTCTTTTTAGGTTGCGCTTGGTCAATTGTGACAGTTGAGGTCGTTGAAGCACAATACAGAAGGTATCGTGGACCTTTGCATCCATTATCTCATCAAAATCTACTCGATTGGTGCCCAGCAGAAGACCCTGAGTTTGCTTATATCTGGTGGTATCATGAAAATAATCTAATTTATAGCGCACATGATTATCCCTTTGTTGGATATAAACGTCCACCCAAACGTCTAGCCACGGTGCAGGTAAGTGAATTTCGATTTTTATATATCAATATCAACTATAAAAGCTGAAAGTTTAATAACGTGTTTTTTTATTACAGTCACTTCATCAACCAGGTATACAAATTTATGGTTATATAATCATTCCTGCATATGAAAGACAACTCGTGATGAGATATCTCAACAAGTTTCCGTTAGTTGCTTATATGAAAGTTTATCCGTCATTATTTGATCTTGATGCTGTAAGTATCATATCTTTTTTCCCATCCATATAATAAATACTTCTAATATATAAATTCACGAATTATCCTTAGTAAAAATATAGGGTTTATTTAAAAAAAGCCTGTAGCTTAATTAAATTCATGTACATTCATGTCATTATTATTATTATTTATTGTTATTTTATATTCATTTATATATATCTTTCCCACTAGAGGTAACAACTAAATAACTGTGGAGAATGGCTAATACAGATGTCCTTATTAGAGACTTTCAGTTTGATGAGACTTTTAGGATAGATAAATAATAATATATAGCATGTTATTCTAACACATATATAGTAGCTCATCTTAGTAGCAAAAAATATATATATAGTAGCTCATCTCATTCTAAACATGAAGTAATTACTAATTGATTGCTTTTTGAGTGTAGAACACCGTTTATGAAGGGCCAACCCATGACTTAGTTGAGTGTATAAATTACAAGCATCCTATTCTCCTGGTTGGTTATGAAACTGATTATGTCACTGGAAAAAATTATTGGCTTGTGAAGAACTCATGGGGAAAGAGATGGGGAGATAATGGATATGGAAAAGTGAGCAGAGACATCATGTTTAGAGGAGAATTTTTGTTGAAAGGGGATATGACTTGTCCAATAGTGATTGATAACGCGGCACTGTATCAAGATGAGCTTGAGCTTTATCCCTGAAAATCTAGAGGCATTTAGTTTTCATGAATCAGGACTTAATGTTGCATGAACTATCTTTTAATATTATTTATAACTTAAGATATGACTTGTCTAATGGTCACTCATCATGATTGGAATCTCTATCGGAATAATCCTTATCCTAAGAATACCCAAAGGTGTTTTATAGCATTTCATTATTTATTTTATCTAATTAAATATTTTTTTTTTAGTTTTCATGATTTTTGTTCTAAGAATTTTTTTTAGCCGAAACGAACTCTAATTCATTGATGAGAAAAATCAGGGTTACATATACCGGGTGGCAAGGAACCATGCCACACCTGATCAGTTTGTAAGCTAGCTAAACGATGAGCTAAAACATTGACTTCCCTCTTGATATGAACGAAAGAGCACTCATTAAACAGCAGAGTCAATTCCCTAATTTCATAAATGTATTGTATGCTATTTTCTAATTGTTTTAAGAATAATTAATGTAGCATAAACTATTTTCTATTTATTATTATTTACTTTTCAATCCTTTCAAAATAGTGGATTTATATTTTGGGAGAGGATCTTCTCCCCTGTTAAAATCCAGTGGAGAGGTCCACTGATCTAACTATGCCTAATTTATGGCTGCTATTAGAACACGTCACGCTATTGTGTAAATTGGTAAAACACAGCCTTTCCGATAAAGTAGAAGCCGTTACCTTCCATTTCCTGCATATTTTTGTATTTGACAGATAAAAAAAAAAACTCATCAATCATGTATCTATAAATGGCTTATGTCTCTACAAATCTTTTACAAATCAAGGTATTATTAGACGATAGTAATTAGAATATTGAAGAAAATGAATTTGGGAAAACTTCTATACAAGGACAGTATACTTGTACATGTATTTACTGATGTAAAAGCAAGAGCTTCTAACAAAGTGAAATCTGCAAAATGGGTCTTGGCAAGCCATTTGAACCATCAAATTGCATTTCCAGGATGAAAAACAATGTTGGTTAAGCTTCTCCATGAACTCCCATTAGAACATCACAATAATTCACAAGTTCTACAACTATTACTTTGCAGTCTAATTTTCTTGCCATCTTCGCAATTTCATTTGGAATAGTAAGCGCTCAAGTTCTTTTTCTTGACAGATCAATATATAAGAAGCCGAGGACCCAATCTTGCTTCTTCTTCTTCTTCTTCCTTTTTTTTTTTTTTAAGAAACCCGATCTTGCTTTTAGTTTAGCAGAAGATGAAACTCAAACCTCAAAAGAAAAAAAAACAAACAAACAAACTCAAAAGCAAAAGAGGAAGGAAGATAACGGCCTCAGCTCTATTGAAACACTGTATTTTGACAAACTTCCATGAGTGTGACATGGACTAGCAGCCATAGATTGGGCTTAGTTAGATCAGCGGACCTCTTCTTTTGTACTTTTTGCATAAAAGAATATTAAACTGTGACAATGTCATCGACAGATATGGGTTTGATCTATACTTCTCATGTTCTTTCACTGAAGCTGAAAATATTAAACGTAAACATTAGAAAGCTGTAAATATTCATATTGATGTTTATGAAAATGCATAAATTACCTCGGATTGGTATGGGAAATGGTAGAACCCCAGCCTTTGTTTCAAAGAGAAGCTTTGCGGGCTATTATTTGTCAATCGAGATGATAAATTTTCTTAAATTATTGGGGAAAGCGGGCAACCATGTCTCCATGTGCAAACTAACTTCAGCAAAGTTACATGTATTGAGACAACCATTGTTTACACATATCAAGCACAGGAAGAGCATTCGCATGCAAAGCCTGAAAAGGATATTTAATTTACACTATATTAGAAACTTCTCTTTACCAGAAGCAGGAGGGAATATATTAAACCTCAATTAACTCCATAAGCTTTACTGGCTATCATTTGCCAATCGAGATGAGAAATCTTCTTAAATTCTTTCATTACTGCTGCTACTCTCAATAAGTTTAAGGATATTAATTCTTCAATTCTTTGTTCTGCATCGTGTGCTACTTTTGTTCGAATATAATTCTATGCATCTATTAAATATGCATGAAAACAAAAGACAAACAATCTCATCGAGAGAATGGAATATACAACAATTAAGAATAAAAATCCTGATCAGTTGATGTAAAGTGGAGTCATCAAAGTCAAAACCAATGAATTATGTCTTCCATGAACTGACACATACAGCATCGGACGACACAAATTATTTCTCAATATACTTAATTAATGCTAAAAATAGAAAAACAATGGATCTTAAATTAAACTCTAACGATTCTCATTATCTATACTATATATAAAAGTACAAATAAGGGGAAACTTTATGTTTTTCGATTGTATTCTTATTTTTAAAATATATTTCCAATTGTACCCTTTTTTAAATATATTTCTAAATTACCATTACCATTATTATTAAATAATAATTTAATTATTTTACTATTAAAATAATATAAATTTATATTATTCTTATTAATTAGGATCCAACGTGGCCCATAGGGATGCCCCACATCATCTTTAGCATCTGAATTTTCGTCCAAAACATTCTCCAAGTCAGTTTAGGAGAAGATCAATTATGTTCAGAAATTATAAGGGCAAAATCATCCACTGAAACGACAGAATTAGGTCTCGAGATAAACATAAAAGTTGTAGATCTCGGAATCCTCTTTCCAACGGTACCTCATTTGCATTTTTCTGAGCTCTGGATCAAAAATTATGAATTTTCTTCCAAAACTGCTTTTGTGAAGTTCTCCTTTCAATACTCCCTCCCATTCAAAATAAGTGAAACATTTCAATATTTGCAGCCTTGCAAAATAAGTGAAACAATTACAAAACCAATGCAATTTTACTCTTTTTTCCATATATACCCCTAAGTGTTAATTAAAGTGGTTGAACTTTTAAGTGTTTTTGGAAAGTTGAGAAGGGAGAGAAGATTTATTAATTAATTGTTTATAAAAATTTTTGAAGGGTAATTATGCCATTTTAAGTAAAATTTTACTAAATTTAAAACAAACTAATTATTGTCTTGGTCTGTATAATATTCCTAGTGTTTCACTTATTTTGAATGGGAGGGAGTATGATTTAACAATGCTGCATCATGGATGAATTGTTGCATCATAATTACTGATTGGACTTGAACTCCTTCTTTGGGCTGCCATATTAACGAATTGGGTTTAAGAATATCAGATTTAGACTTCAAGTCATCTGGTTTGGCAATTTGGACTTCATAGACTCAAACGAGCCTAATCGGCCGAAATGAGACAAAATCAATAGTTTCCTCAGAGCTATCTATACTATATATAAAAGTACGAATAATGGAAAACTTTATGTTTTCCAATTGTACCCTTTTTTCCAAATATATTTCTAAATTGACATTATAAAAATTTATTATTTAAAAATTAATTATAAAATTTCAATTTAGACCGAATTATAAGTTTTGTAAAATTGATTTTCATTGATGAACATGCAAATTTCTACGAATAATGGGAAACTTTATGTTTTTCGATTGTATCCTTTTTTCCAAATATATTTCTAAATTTCCATTATTAAAATTTAGTATAATTTTATTATTTAAAAATTAATTAAAAATTTCAATTTAGACCGAATTATAAGTTTGCCAAATTGATTTTAGTTGATGAACATGTAAATTTCCTTTACTATTATTTTTTTAATTTAATATTTTATTTTTAATTTCAATTTTTAAATGTCAATAAAAAGATTAACCTAACACTAACACGTACAATACTATTGTTAGTCATCTCTTTGTTATATAATGTTTTGCCGCATTCATTTTGTTCAATTGGAAATTGTTGAGTTAGAAGAGTAGGTGATATTATTATTTTGATTTTCTTGTCTCTATGTGGTTATCAAAATTCCATAAGATTGTTATTATAATTTCATGAGGAGGTTATCAAAATTCCATATAGTGTGGTTACCAAAATTTCTTATGCAAGTTATCAAAATTTCATATATTGTGGTTACCAAAATTTCATAGTGTGGTTACCAAAATTTCATAAGATTAGGTTATTAAAATTTCTTAGGTTGGTTATTGAAATTTCATAGGGTGGTTAATTATCACAATTTTATAGAAAGGTTATCAAAGAGATTATCAAAATGTCATAGCGAGGTTATAAGAATTTCATAGTGTTGTTAACAAAATTTCATTAGGAGGTTACTAATATTTCATGGGGAGGTTATCAAAATTTTATAGTGTGGTTATCAAAATTTCATATGAAGGTCATAAAAGTCTCAATTTCATAAGGAGTACCAAAATTTGATAGAAGGTTATCAAATCTCATAGAGTGATTATCGAAATTTCATAGAGATCAGATTATCAAAATTTATAGGAAGATTATCAAAATTTCATAGTGTTGTTATCAAAATTTCAAAGCGAGGTTATCAAAATTACATAATGTGATTATCAGAATTTCATAGAGGGGTCAACAAAAATTTATAAAGAGGTTATCAAAATTTCACAAAGAGATTATCAAATTTTCAAAATGTGATTACAAAAATTTCATAGTGATATTTTTGGGAAGGTTATCAAAATTTCATAGTATGGTTACCAAATTAGGAAGGTTATTAAACTTTTATTATGAAGTAGTCAAAATTTTTGGGATGATATCAAAATTTCAGGGAGGATATCAAAATTTCATAGTTTAGTTTTCAAAATTTCATAATAGGGTTATCAAAATTTCATAGGGAGATTAACTAAATTTCATAATGAGGTTATCAAAAAATCATAGGGAGGTTATCAAAATTTGTAGTTGTCAAGATTTCATAAGAAAGTTATCAAAATTTTATAGGGAGGTTTATCAAAATTTTATGGGAAGAATTTATCAAAATTTCATAGCGAGGTTATCACAATTTTATAGTGTGATTATCAAAATTTCAGATTATGATTACTAACAATTCATATGTAGGTTTTTAAATTTTCATAACGTGGTTATCAATATATCATATGGAGGTTATCAACATCTCATAGTGTTGGTTATCAAAATTTCATTGGGAAGTTATCAAAATTTCATATTGAGGTCTTCAAAATTCCTTAGGGTGGTTAACAAAATTTCGTAAGAAGGTTAAAAAAAATTTATAAAAAAGTTCTCGAAATTCCATAGTATCATTATTAAAATTTCATAGGAAGGTTATCAAAATTTTCATAATGGGATCATAAAAAATAGTGTAATTATCATAATTTAATAGAGAGGTTATCATAATTTCATATGAATATTTTATCTAAACACGTTGGGCCACGTGCAACGCACGTGAAAGCTAAAACTAGTATATAAAAGAGGCTATATCTTGAATCTTGGTCACGAATGATAAGCTTATATATATAAACTGCATTGTACGTACTGTGCTGCCTTCAACACATACCATTCCCATCCGAAATATTATAAAGGAGATAAATGACTAGAGTGGTAAGGAAGTACGTATAGCTTAACCGTTAATCAAATCATTTGCTGTCCAAACTCCACTCAAAGGAACTTCAAGCCAAGCTTTTGCGTTTCTTGCCGTGTTGAGCCAATTACGGTACTGTTGACCACTGGATGATGAGGCTGAGGTGCTACCGCGGTAACGTATTTCCTTATAATAAGCACGGTTCTCAGCACCGCACAAAAGCACTTGATTTGCTAACTCACTTGTTTCCCCTAGTGCCACACAAGAAAAAGATGTGCATCCAATGAATAACACTCGGTTTTTCAAATTGGTTTCTTTGACCCAACGCTTCTCCCCGAAATCAAACTTGAGGAGTCTCAAATAATCACCATGACCAATCAGTTGGAGGTCTCCATTATCAGATACAATGAGTCTAGCAAATTTGAAATCGAAACAGGGCAGCCCCTCCACAGTTAAAATAGTCCACTCTTCAAGTCCAACATTGAAGGCACCCAATTGGCCTCCTGAGAATACACAATAGAAATTTCCATCTGCATAGAAATAGGCTACATCAACCGGCGAATTATGACTATCGAAACCAGTACTGAACTGGTAAGTCTTCCATGACGTGTCACCTGGAGAACATATGTTGATATAGATTTTCTTCCAACAATAATACAAGATAAAGATGACACTTTGGGGAAGTAGCATCCAACCTAAACGTTGTCACACTCGCAAGATCTTTCATTACTTCTGGGAGCTTAATCACCTCGCGTGTAAATGGAGAGTACAAAAACAGGACATTTCAAAACACAAGGGTCAGTCAGCTTGCACTCACCGGATATCCCGGATATCTTACCATCATTGTAAGTTGGGTCCCAGGCAAAGCTAGTCAGTGCCCATGGGTAATTATCAATGATGGGAATTTTAAGGGCCAGAACGGACCAATCCTTGCAAACTTGTCTTAGACGGTTTCGATCTTTCAAACGCAAACGCAAACGCCCAAATATATTTCCAAGGATGTCCAAGGGGAGATCCGAATAACTCCGCAGCTCCTGCATCTGATTCTGTTCTACTAAGTTTGGGTTTGGTTTTTCGGTTGAGCACCAAACGGTTGTGCTTATTGTCATCTCTCTCCTGAGGGTTCTATCTTCGTCTAATTTCTCTAATTCTTTCGCCTCCAAAATTCCTAACTCTTGCCGAGAAATTACTATTGTTTGCAGCGTCTCACTCTTCTGGCTTTATAAATGTAAAGGCGGTTTTGTCCCAAAAAATAATAATAATAATAATAAAGGGGTAAAGGCGGCATATAGGAATCCTTCTCTTAATTGGAATTCATTTTTTTCCCCCAATTAGGTCTGGGTAAAGTTGTTCCCAATTAGGTCCTTCAATTCATAGGTAGATTGCTAATTTAGTTATTTTTTCAATGCAACTTATACAAGGAAAATTGTTAAATATTTTATTCTAATTGATTTTCAAGAAGGAGAGTTTGTTTGAGATTATAGCAAAACGAGATGCCTTAACAAAAACTTCACAACTGGCAAAAAAAAAAAAACAATGTTTTCCTTTTCCTTTTCCTTTTATACCTCCTTATTTTGAGATAAGGCGACTTGAAACTTGAAACAATGTTTTGGTACATAGATTTCAGATAGATTAAAGCTCGCAAGCATAAGGAAATCGATGACTGGCTTCCAATTACTTCTTCAAGAAATGCAAAATGGTGGCATTCAGACTTTTCAAGGGCTTTCACCAAATGAATAGAATTCAAACCACAAGGACTTCCTGAGTCTGGAAAGAGAACAAGATTGTTGGTTTGTAGCTAATACTCTCTTGCTATTCTTAAAAAATATTGGTTTCATAACTTCTCTTTGCTTTTTATTCTTTGCAGCAATTATTCATATTAATAACTCAAGGTTGCCAATGGTTTAGGTAACACCTTATGTATACTGACAAGTTTGACTACATTGTTGTTGGATTGAGAATTTTTTATGATGTCTTTACACCATGGTTTGTCACTCAATGTGCCTGAGGATTTCATTGATTGTTGGCTAAACATGATTATGACACCAGTGATTATTAATGTCTTTGTTCACTTCAATCTTATACAAGTTTTGAAAACCAGTAAGGAATATGCGCTTTCTCCACTCCAATTGAATACATGATTGTTTGATTGAGATTAAAAGTTCATCAGATTTACATTAATTTGTTAGAATCTGAAACAGGAAGTAAGCTAACCCCACATGAGTTGCAGGATCCCTCCTCTTTTAGGTTGGCCTCTAAGGAAAGCTACAACTCCTCTTGCTGTTGATGCAGTCTCAAACAATTTTTAGTTATTCTGATTATGTTTAAATTAAATTGCTCAAATTTCCACTTTGTTATTAGAGGATCATTGAGTATTTGTTATTTATTATGTTGCTTGGTATTGCACCAAAAATCTCTTGAGACTTCTGTCAGTAAATTATAGCAAGGCATGCCAATCAATTTGCTGAAATTAACAAAGAGTTTGCATAAACTGTAAATCTGCTTTGATTGCAGAAAAGAAAAGATCAGACGTGCGGATTTATGGGAATTAAATCAAGGTCACGAGCAAGCGCGCGTTTAATTCATTGATTCTAGATTTCTTCATAAATAAATGTGTTTTAAGGGTTTTTCTCAATAATTGAAAGGAAAAATAACAATTTGATTGTTATTCAATTGAATGTAACAGATTACAACTCAAAGGATGTCCGGAGACAAGATTGAAATATGAAAATATGATGAACAAGTAAGAACTTGTCAAGAAAAGTAAGGAAATTTGCAGAGTTTGCAGAGAGAATTGGAGAGAAAAAAACTTGGAGCTTGATTTTTTACGCAGGGCAGATATGTGTGTGTGTTGAAGTAATTCTATGTCTTCTAAAGCAGGGGTGGCTCCCTTTATATAGACCACGAAATGGACTTCAAATCTTCATGGGCTTTCTGCACTTCTTCAAGAATTCGATCTAGCGCAAACTTTTGACCTAGGGTGCCACTCACTATTGACTTAGGCTTATCATCCTCACACCATTGACTTTAGCTGAAATTCCAAAGTTCATGTGCATCGGTGTAGGCTTGCTGCTTCAAATAGGTGCAAAAGTTACAAATTTGGTAAAGAAATGGCTTATAAACACTTGTGAACTTGGACTTGAACCACTAAACCTTGAAATTAACATAACTTAACCATATTATGCTCATGGTTCGAAAATAACAACATTCAACTAAAGAAATGGCTTAAACCAGGTTGACCTGAGCCATATGTCCTTAATTGAAAAGAAGGTAAAAGTTGTAAAAGATATGGAATATGGCTCGGCTCATGATCAACCTGCCATGGACCATTATTCATACTTATGAACATGGCTCCAACCTTACAAAACCATTTATTGTCTAAAAATTAATCACCTTTCTCGGGTTCTTGTCCTTAATTGAAAATTGGGAAAAAGTTACAAAAGATGCAAGATGTGGCTCGACTTCACCATACATCAATCATATCCAATATAGACCACGTCGCCAACCTCATGGAACCATCCCCACGTTTTTTTTTTTTGCCAAAACACTCAAACAGGTGATTTGTCTTCAATTGAAAACCGTAAAAAAGTTTCATTCTGCACCGGATTGAACCAAGACCTGGGCGGCTGAGAGGTAATGAACTAAAAACTAAAAAGGGTTCAAGCCGCATGCCTAAAGGCTACATCTTCGCTGTGAATTTTGAAACCCTAACTTGAATAACCTTAGGTGAAAAATCATTAAATCTTTAAATTGGTGCAGCTTTGCACCTAATTCTGAAGATATATATGTTCCCTGTGGCATGCGCCTGATAAGGTGTGGCATGTACATATTTCACACCAAGTAATTATTATTTCCAATAATTATAAATACATACTCCCTCTGTCCCAAATTATTTGATCCTTTTGAGTCAAAGCAATCCTAACTTTGACCCTTAATTATAAAAAAATTATATAAAATTAAAATTTTAAAAATTATGTTTTGATTAAGTTAAATCTTAAACTTTTCAAAACATAATTTTTGAAAATTTGATTGCAAATATTTTTTTTTGTAATTAAAGGCTAAAGGTAGGATTAGTTTGACCGAAAATGGTCAGATAATTTGGGACAGAGGGAGTAATTATTTATGGGCTTTATGCTTTAAATTTAGAGCATTTTCCTAATAGGATTTTACCCCAAAGTGGTCAAAGTCCAATTGAGCTTTTCACCAAAAAAGAAAAAGCCAATTGAACCGAAATATTGTTATTTAATCCTGACCACTCATCTTGATTTCATAAGAAAAGTCAGCACTGATTCTGAAAATGTGATCTACACCAGCATGGTCTGCGCCTGAGATGATCTGCACCAGTTCAAAAGCGTGGGCGGCACCACTTCTTTATCATCCCTTCTTATACACTTTGATTAAAATTATGGCCAACGCCTTAACTTAAATAGCCAAATTGATTTTGGCTTCCTACCATCGCCATTAATTCCTTTATTTAGCAAAGCAAATTCTAACGCCATTATGGCGCCATATACTTAGCAAAATCATGGCACCATTATATTTAATTTTAGTTTCTTTTTGGTACAATATATTTAATTTTAGTTTATTGATTCAAATATTAATAATAATTAAATTATAAGTAATTTTTAAGGGTAATTAGGGCTTCGGGTCTTAGGTCAATTTGCTACAATTTACTTAATTATCCAAATTGTCAAGTAGGGTATAAACACTTGACATCCTGTATTTTCAGGTTGCCTTTTTTCTTCCAAACTTCTGCTCCTTTGCACTTTCACGTTTTAATTATATTCACATCGTTTCATTCAGCTTAGGAGGAGAATCTTTCTTTCTAAATGTTCATAGCTTATTGTGTTAAGACATGGACAACCAAACTGCTCTTTGGTAACTTAGTAAAAGTATTTATGAACATATAGTTTTATCATCTATTGTTGTCACTGGGTAAATTAAACAGGGGATTTTCATCTACTACCTTTGCTTGAATTCCATCATTCCTTTTAGTATTTTCATATAAAATTGATTCGAGGTTCAATTGAAAAATCATAGATAGGGCTATAATTAAATATGGTAATCTTTCTGTTAGCAGAGCATGTATGATCAATGATCAATCTGACTCTTCCATTCAGCTGATGAGATGAACTTTGAGATTCATAGAAGTTTTAGTTCAGTCGATGAATCTCACAAATATATAAAATTTAGTAACAAAATTGAACTAGCTAGTAATGCAGCATTTCCAAATTCCAAACGTCTAAACCTCAAATCACCAGCAGTTGTCAGAGCAACTTCTCCACTTGCACACTCAAAACATTACATTGAATTTAAACTGGTAGCTAGTGAGCGTTAATGATGAAATTGCCACGATTGAATCCAAAATTAATAAGCTTGATTCAATACTACTCCAAACGTTACAGCTAGAATATATATATATATATATATATATATATATATATATATACACACTTAGTTTTAGCTATCACGTGCGTTGCATGTGGCGCAACGTGTTAAAATAAAATATTCATATGGCATTATGATAACTTTTCTATTAAATTATGATAATTACACTCAGGGGCGGACCGTAGACAATGGTTGGGGGGTTTGGGCAAATTTTCCTTATTGTACATATACATTTACATTCCTGCCAAAAGAATACATATATATTTACATATAATTTATGGAAAAATTTTAAATCCCCCCTGCCCCAAATTATGTTGTATCCAATTTGGCCCTCTCAATCTCATGTGTCAAGATCCGCCCCTGATTACACTATTTTTTATGACCCCATTATGAAATTTTGATAACCTTCCTATGAAACTTTAATAACGATACTATAGAATTTCAAGAATTTTTCTATAATTTCTTTTAACTTTATTATGAAATTTTGTTAATCTCCCTTAGGAATTTTGAAGACCTCAATATGAAATTTTGATAACTTCCCAATGAAATTTTGATAACCAACACTATGAGATGTTAATAACCTCCATATGATATATTGATAACCACTTTATAAAAATTTAAAAACCTCCATATGAATTGTTAGTAATCACACTTTAAAATTTTGATAATCACACTATGAAATTGTGATAACCTCGCTATGAGATTTTGATAAATCTTCCTATAAAATTTTAATAAACCTCCCTATAAAATTTTGATAACTTTCTTTTGAAATCTTGATAACTATACAAATTTTGATAAACTCTCTATGATTTTTTGATTACCTCATTATGAAATTTTGTTAATCTCCCTATGAAATTTTAATCTACATACTATGAAATTTTGATAACCCTCTTATGAAATTTTGAAAACTAAACTATGAAAATTTGATAACCTTCATATGAAATTTTGATATCCTCACTGAATTTCAATATCCTCCCTGAATTTTGGTATCCTCCCTGAAATTTTGATTACTCCATCATAAAAGTTTAATAACCTTCCTAATTTGGTAACCATACTATGAAATTTTGATACCCTCCCCAGAAATACCACTATGAAATTTTTGTTATCACATTTTGAAAATTTGATAACCTCTTTATGAAATTTTTATAACATCTTTATAAAATTTTGTTGACCCCTTTATGAAATTTTGATAATCACATTATGTAATTTTGATAACCTCCCTTTGAAATTTTGATAACAACACTATGAAATTTTGATAATCTTCATATAAATTTTGATAATCATATCTTTATGAAATTTCGATAATCACTCTATGAGATTTGATAACCTTCTATCAAATTTTGGTACTCCTTATGAAATTGAGACTTTTATAACCTTCATATGAAATTTTGATAACCACATTATAAAATTTTGATAACCTCCCGATGAAGTATTAGTAACCTTCTAATGAAATTTCGTTAACTACACTATGGAATTCGTATAACCTCGTTATGACATTTTGAAATCTTTTTGATAACATTTCTATAAAATTGTGATAGTTAACCACCCTATGAAATTTCAAAAACCAACGTAAGAAATTTTAATAAGCCGATCCTATGAAATTTTGGTAACCACTCTATGAAATTTTGGTAACCACACTATGGAATTTTGGTAACCTCCCCATGGAATTATAATAACCTTCTTATGAAAATTTGATAACCACATAGAGACAAGAAAATCAAAATCATAATATCACTTACTCTTCTAACTCAACAATTTCCAATTGAACAAAGTGAATGCCGCAAAACATTATAGAACGAAGAGATGGAATTTCACTAACAATAGTATTGTACATGTTAGTGTTAGTGTTAGTTTAATCTTTTTATTGACATTTAAAAATTGAAATTAAAATTAAAATATTAAATTCATATAATGGAATAATTTATGATTAAAAAAATAATGAAATAATTAAAAATATTATTTAGTAATGGCAATTTTGAAATATGTTTAAAAAAAGGATACAATTGGAAATATGTTTTAAAAATAAGGGTACAATCGGAAAACATAAAGTTTCCCCTTATTCGTACTTTTATATATAGTACTAGTCTTCACTCTCACGTGCGTTGCACGTGACCCATTAATTATAAGTAAAGCTATCAAAACATGACATGAACTCAATAACCTGTCCAATTCGATCAATCCCGATTTGACCAGAAAAATAAACGATAACCCGAATAATCCGAGAAAATTACCTAACTCATTAAACCTGGACCCAAGTGACGATAACCCGAAACCCACCCGAAACTCATTAAACTTGCCCGATTGACATCTCTAACTTTATAAGTCAAAGGAAATAATTGTATGTTACTCTTCTTCTCATTTTTAAAACTTTAAATTCTTGTTATACCAACATGCTCCAAAAATAGAAACAGACCAATCACTATATGCTCCAACCTTGCATTTATTTCGAGATTGCCCATTTGCAAGAGATGTTTGGTTGTGTTGGCAAGGGGTCGGTTTGGATCCTGCTGGTTTCTTTTCGTCAAATTTGATTGACTGGTTGCGAGTTAACTTGCGCAGTAGAAATATGGTTTGTGATTTAGTTCATTGGTCTTCTCAATTTGCTGTTACGGTCTGGCTCATTTGGAAAAGCCGCAATGCTCTGATCTTCCAGCAAACAAATGATCATCCATCGAGGGTATGGTTTATGGCGCGTAAGTTGGCAAGAGAGGTAGGTTCGGTTTTAGCTTCAAACTTTTTTACTCTTCCTAGGAGTACTCTGGTGAAATGGGAACCTCCGGAGGTTGGGTTTTTTAAACTCAACACTGATGGTGCTTGTAAAGTCTCATCTGGTTCGGCCTCGGCTGGTGGTTTGATTAGAGGGACCTCGGGAGAATGGTTAGTGGGTTTTGTTTCCAACCTTGGTGTTGCCGATAGTCTCATGGCTGAGCTATGGGGGCTTCGAGAGGGCCTCATGTTGGCTAAACAGCGCCACCTCAGGCCTTTGATGGTTGAGTTGGATGCATCTATGGTTGTTCACTTGGTGAAGCATGGTGTTGAGGAGACACATCCTTATTCAGTTTTAGTTCGAGATGTGATGACCCTTATTGGAGAAGGATGAGTTCATAGAGTTTGCCCTGTGTTTAGGGAGGGAAACCAGCCTGCGGATTACTTGGCCAATTTGGCACAGTCTAGCCAATTAGGGACTTCGGTTCTATTATCTCCTCCGCCTGGCGTCGAAGACTCCCTGCTTCATGACTATGAAGGCCCTCCGTTTGTGAGGATTTAAGCTTTGTACCTTTGTCTTAAGTACCGAAAAAAAAATAATTTAAATAAATTTTTAACTTAATTAGTTTTAAAAAATATGAATAATTAATGATTAGACAACTTATTTTAACTTTTAAACTTGATAATAATACTTTTGTTAGTTTATATTTTAATTGAAAAATTTTAAAATTAAAATGGTAAAAATAAAATAATTATAAAAATATTGAATTCAATTAAATAAAAATAGTGCTTTCAGTTGCAAAAGTTTATTTTTAAAAAAAAATTGTAAAAGTTTAAACAATGTCATTCAAGAAATATATTTAAAAAAACTAATATATCAAGTTTTTTTAACTAAAATAGTAAAATTGTAAAATATAATAGTTATAAGGATATTATATTTAATTATATAAAAATTGAGTTTTTAGTTGAGTAAAATAGTAAAATGGTAAAATATAATAGTTATAAGGATATTAGATTTAATTATATAAAAATAGAGTTTTTAGTTGAGTAAAATAGTAAAATAAAATAATTATAAAGATATTATATTTAATTAAATAAAAATAG
>AWWV01013383.1:0-67971 GCA_001974805.1 Corchorus capsularis | reverse complement strand
ATTATAAGTCTGTTAAATGTAAATAATCCAAAACATTTTGGACTGAATTGACCCAAATCGAAAAGTTTAGGCACTAATTTGACATTTTCATAGTTTGGGCACTTATTTGACCCTTTTGGCAAAGTTTAGGGCCCTAATTGAGATTTTAGCCTTATATATTTGCTGATCCAACTTATAAACAATACTACTACCAACAAGGGGTTGGATCAAGTGGTAAGCGGCTTGTTCCAACTTAAGTAGGTCTCAGGTTCGAGACCTTGCGTATGCAGCTGCTCTGTTGGGAGACTCACCCCCACCCATAACCAGGTGCGCGACGCGGGGCGGATCCGAATTATTTAGGACCAAGCCCTGGATACCGGATGGGATAAAAAAAAATCAATTTTTAAACTTTTAAGTTAAGTCCCTAAATTAAATAGGGAAGGAATTAATTTCTAAATATTTTACTATGATATACGTAACTGGTTGGCTGTTTTTTTTTTTGGCCCAAAACCGGTTGGCTGTTAATTACGAACAAATTATGAAATCTAGACAAATATTTACTGGAGACTTATTATTAATAATTTTAAATAGCCACCGACTTATATTAGTATATCCCCTATAAAAGCCATCCTATTTGCTTCCAATCCTGATTTATCTCTCTACCAAAATTAGATTGCACCTCTCCCCAACGTTTCATCAGTCCCAAGTCAGAGGTTTGATTCCCTTTTCAATTGGTGGTTTTTTTTTTTTTTTTCTTTTCTCTGTTTTAGGTTGGTACTTCATTTATTACCAATTTTGATCACTCATGAATCTAGAATAACTAACAATGGGTTTTGTAACCAAAACCAATTCAGAATAATTCGTTGCGGCTTGAGGGTTTGTTGTGAGTACTTGGCGATTCCTCTCTATAAATCATGTCTCGTGATGAGAATCTTAAATCATATGAAGCTGCTGTGAAAGCTAGTGACGTAAGATTAAGCTTCTCCTTTCTTAATAATATACTTTTTTCTCTAATTTTTTATTCGATTGTTTTTAAGCATTAGTTTGTTCGATCTTTGGGATCGGTTTTGTTCGACTTCAATTTCTTTGCGCCTGCCTTACTACTTCATGATTTATGTTTGGACTTTCTCCGTAAAAGTTCTAATTTTCTGTCAATAAAAAAAAGTATATATCTTCCTCTTTAAACATCAGAATCTTCCTATTTGATGCAACATTTGTCTTCTCTTTGAATATGACTTGTTTTTAAGCATTAATTTATTCTCTCTATCAATCATGTCTGATTTCAAAGCTAGAGATGTAAGCCTCTTCCCCTCCATATATGAATTGCAAGTGTTGGATGGCTGTTTGGTGTTTGATCCTTTTTTATCCATGTCAATTTCTTTGTATCTACTGCCTTTCTTTCTAATCTCTATTTAGAATTTTCTTAATAAAATTTCTTTTCTGCCTTCAAACCCTTTTGTTATTGGTAATTTGACACTTTAAATCATCTATGATTTGGTAATTGATTTAAGAATAGAATCTTTCCACATTAACAGTTCATCAGAATGGATAATTGGATATGTTGATGGATAAAAATGTTACAGGAGGTCTAAAATTCACATGGGAATTTTCTGTATGAGAGAGAATTCAAGGAATTATAGCATTTTGATTACTTTGGTATTCAAGGAATTTGCTGTGGGATATCTGGTGTCATAGGATAGGAATGAGGTTATTTTCAAAGGAGTTTCTCCAAATTGTTCTCGTATTCCAAGTGTGGGCCAGAAAGTTTTGTTATGGATTTATTCCTTAATCGTGGGGAAGGAAAGTGAGCACAAGTTAGTTTGGTATAATTATCTCAAGGCGGAAAATTGACTAGAAAATTGATGTTTGTGTCAGTAGTCTCGTCTCTCCTATGTATGGTTGCAGCAACGAATTGTAGACCTAAGGCCAAAGCAGGGCAAGTTCATAGGAATGAAGAAGCAATGGATTGACTGGTTTCTGATAAATTGATGTTATAATAGGGAAATTGATTTACTTTCTTTTGGTTTGAATATATATATTGGAAAGAAAATAAAAGTTAATGGATGGTTTTTCTCATAGCAAAGCTTACACTATCACATACTAATCTATAAACAAACATAAATCTCACACATGATCATCATATTTCGATGTTAAAATAAACATATGATATAATCTCAAAAAAGTTTCAATTGACATTGTATGACTTAGCCAAATTCAATCCATCCTTGATAGCCATCTAAAGAGGATATTGAAGCCTATTCAATAAAGTGGCAACAAAAATACTTGTTGATCAATTGAATAAACTAGTCCCTCATTTGTAATTTCATTCTTCTCCGTTATTATAATACTACTTGTTCATCAATTAAATTGCTTTTAATTTGATCTTACATTTGGCATTGCAATTTTTTCCCATCCTTGCAATTAAGAATCAAGGGTGAGCCCTATTTTGATTTGGGCTCCTTCAAGTAGGTATGAAAAGTTGCAGCTTGAAGAATAATGTATATATGAATTAAGGGCAATGAAAATTTGTCTTATTTTTGGTAATAATTTGAGCTTTTCATATGTAAAGGGACAATTTTCTTGGAGTGGGATTGCAACAAATAAAGGCTAGTCCTTGAGTATATAGTTTGAGAATGGAGACAAAAATCCTCTGCCATGCATATTGCAAATTCATGAACAAATTACTGATGATGATGAATTGATGAGGATAGGGATGTGAATTCACGCCCTCTCATAAACTTGGAATGTGCCCATTTCCGCTTGTATCATTAATTTTCTCTGTGTCAACAAACCAGCCAAAACTAACTAACCTTACTAGCATTACTTTCAGATCAAGACTTAAGAATATGTTTATTTCAAAGCTTTAGCTTTCTTCTTTAACCATTCATCATTTGTCAAAAAAGAGAGAAGCAATAGACATCGATAATTACAAATCACGATATTCTAAATCACTAAACTCAGCAGAAACTTGTACATTTTGCTATAATAATACGCACACACAATATATATGGTTGGCTCTGATGATTTTCTTGTCTGAGTGTCTCTCATTATTCATCATTTCACTAGGCAAGAAAGTTGTGAACATAGTAATTTACTATCTAGAAAAGATAACTATAGTTTTGTGATCTTATTTATTATGTATTCCCGAATTGGCAATACTAAACCAATGGGGTGGGTAAGTTGATGACAGTAAAACAAAATGAGTTGTCGAGATCCTATTTTTATGCTAACTTTAGCTAAGCTGTAGAAAAACAAAAATGAGTATACATTTCTTAGCAATCCAGATAATACCTTATTATGCTCTTTATACGATGAAACTGATAATATATATGATTATTTGTGCACATTCCAAAAGAGTACGTACATATATTAACAATATGACAGAATGAATACTGTTAAGTAGCCCTTAGTTCAGATGAAATTACTAGGTCGTAGTCTTTTGTCTTCAATAATTTAACTATGGGTTGCGACCTCCATTTGTGATACAGGAGAAGGAAGACTGTTGAGGAGCAAAAGCAGGGATAGAGGCTTAAGAGGCAAAAGTTTGCCTCCAATGGAGTTTCAGATGTTGAGGGTGCCGTTAGGTTGAGGGGGCAAAACGTCCCAAAATTGAAATTTAGGAGGTAAAATGTCCAAAATTGAAGTTTAGGGGACAAAATGTCCAAACGCTACAAGTTAAATGGGGAAAATGGTACTTTAATCCATTATTTATAAGAAAAAAAATCATGAGAACTAAAGAAAACCATCGGCACGCCTCCTAGTTCTTCAACGTAAAAGATCATCTAGATAAAGTGTCGTCTTATGAGTTACTATTGGATAAGTCATATCCCCTTTCAACAAAAATTCTCCTTTAAACTTGATGTCTCTACTCACCATTCCATATCCATTATCTCCAATTCTCTTCCCCATGAATTCTTCACAAGCCAATAATTTTTACCAGTGACATGATCAGTTCCATAACCAACCAAAAGAACAAGATCATAATTTATACGCTCAACCGAGTCATTATAAGTTGGCCCCCTTCATAAACTGTATTCTACATTAAAAGAGCAAGCTTCATGTTTAGAATAAGACAAGTCATTTTATATATATATATCTTTATCTTTATCTTTATACTCTATAATTCTAAACTTTCAAAACCTTTTCCTAAAAAAAAAAAAAAAAAACCTTTCAAAATCTTGATATGAAATATCTAAAATACCCTTTCTAATTTTAAATATCATATTAAATTTTAAGGTTTAGTATGTGATTTTATTTATCAATTAAATTAAAAATTATATTTATCTTGTGTTGTGTCCCCTTCAAATATTCTTCTAAGTCATGTCAAACATTTATTTACTCGGTTAAACTCCTTTTCACGTTATACCAGTAAAACATCTCTGTTCTTCTCCCTCTCTCTTTTTTTTTTAATGATTCTCTCAAAATCAATTTTCAAAATCGTAGCAACAATTATCTCCAATTTTATGACTCACCTTTGCGAAATCTTTATGACCGATTTTTTTTTTGTTTGAATAAGGCGAAACAATACGTTCAAGGAATTTAATTTGCAAAGCAAAACCGTAGGTAAATTTGCACCATCAGATTATTGATATTTTTTTTTGCTACAAAAGTACTAGAAAAAGAAACGATATTGGCGACTGCTATGGTCTTATAGTGCCAACTCCAACCCGGTCTTCATGAAGTAATGGAAGAATCTGATCTCGTGACTTGGTAAGTTGTTTGATTTTCATCAACAAAAAAATGACATTATTATGCTTTGGCCCCCTTAATTTTTTTTCCAAGTTAGTCCCATGGTATTATTTATAAGTTAGCTCTCTCTCATATTAACATCATTCAAAATTTCTTTAATTTCTCCCAATCTTTTTTAAAGATTAATTATTTATTCATTATAATTTGTTTCTACCTTAATTATTTCATAGTATTGCTACCTAATAAAGTTGATGTTGATTCATGACATTAATTTTTTTTACATTATATATTAGTATATATTCTCATATACTATTTGTATTTTAACATTAATTGATATATGGATATAGTATATAGTTAGATATCGGTTTATATATATACACTATATAGTTGGCCCCCCTAAAAAAAATTTCTGGTTCCGCCCCTGTCTGTAATGCCATAGTCCGCTTCATGTGCTAATATGGCCATGCAATCAGCACAACGATTACCATCTCGATAAATATGTCGTATCTCCACAATCCAGCTGCCCTTAATCAACTCCAGACAATCCTGAACTAAAGTAAAACAAGGATGAGTGTCAATTATGAGATTCTTCAGAAAGTTTACCACCACCGTAGCATCTAACTTCACAATTAACGTGTCACAGCCCCTCCCCTTCGCAAGTAATAAACCTTGCCGCACTCCCCATAATTCAGCCTTCAAACTGTTTATGACACCAATATTAACCATAAATCCAGTTACCCAATTTCCAGAGGCATCTCGAATAAGCCCACCTGGAGAAGCATGGTTATCCGATTGTCGACAAGAACCATCCGAATTTAACAAGAAACATCCCGGAGGAGGGGGTTGCCAAGTAATTAACCGACCCGAAGCACCATCCATCTCTTTACAGGGAAAGAACACCTGACCAGCTTCCAACGTGAGCTTCACTGCATAAGCAACAATATGTTCCGCCACTGGGGTCTTTGCACTAAAAATAAGCTCATTACGAGCTTTCCACATACCCCAAAGCAATAAAGGAAAAAATGAGCCCCAATAAAAGCCATGGCGTACCTGAACCTGTTTAGTCCCATTATCAAACAACCAATCCCCAAACATTTGAGAACTAGTAGTAACGATACCGAAACGGCGACCAACGCACTCCTATATACCCCTAGCAAACAGGCAAGAACGAAAAATGTGCTTTACCGATTCCACCTCACTCGAGCATAAACGACACATAGGATCATCGATAACGCCTTTCCTATAAAGCATCTCCAGAGTATTCAAGCTATTCAAAAACACAAGCCAACAAAAAAATCGCACCCTCTCCGGAACAGGAAGCCGCCAAATCCAGACACATCTGCCTTTCCATTCATCATATCCTTCATGATTCATCATAGCTCCACAAGCACTTTTCATAGAAAATTGCCCAAGTTTATCCCAACCCCATACACATCTATCACCTCCACAGGCTAAGACAAATAAAGGAGTTGCTCTAATCTCCTCCACAATCGTTGGTGGGAGAATTGCAGCTACCGTATCCAACTGCCAGACCTCATATTGATCAAGGGTTTGGGGAAATGCAAATACAATCAGATTATTGATTATTGATTTGGGAAAAACACCAAGAAAATACACACAATATATAGTTGGCTCTGATGATTTTCTTGTTTGAGTGTCTCTCATTACTCATCATTTCACTAGGCAAGAAAGTTGTGAACACATAGTAATTTACGTACAGAATATCTTGTTTCAGTTCGAGCTCACACGTCACCTTCTGAAAATTTTGATCTAGAACTTTCACCAGTGCCTGAAACTATAGCTCGTGATGACTAGGTGAAAAGGCATATTGTGCTTTTTAATTACTTATTACTTATTGATTTTTTTTCATCTTATTCCTTTAATTTTCATGGTTTTTCTTTAGGTGGATTACCGACCTGGTGTTGCAAATATTAAGGCAGGCAAGAATGAAGCTAATGTTTTCTTCTCCTATTGGTTTCAAAACTTAATGGTACTTGCAGATGATTGACATATTATACTCTGCTAACACACTAGGAGCTGGTTATTTTTAACTAGGCCACGTATCTGATAATTTCCTTTTACATGTTAATGTCAAGCTCCGCATTCCTGTTGCAATAAATACATTTCTTCGACCAACAACAACACCTTATGCGGACCTTTGCAACCTATGGAAATCACTTACAGCACCAATATTAAAAGTCTATCGCAGTGTATGTATATTGCTGCCTAATCCTTTTCATTAATTCCTTTCCTTTATTGTAGTTTGAGGGTGGTGAGGGAGGAGCCTATAATTTTTCATGATAATATGAACAATTTTTATACTTTAACTGGACATTTACTGTTGGTGGGTTACTACTCCCCATCTTTATTTTTTATAGACGTCACTTCACGTGTAAGAGTTAAAATAAATCGTGTAAGTCTTCCTTTGTTCATTCAATAAACTAGTTACTAATTCATAACTTCTATGTGCCTCCAAATTGTGCAGATTGAATTTGCTAAGCCCACGTCTCTTTATGACGTGGAAAAGCGGCTAAACGAACTCCATATAATGACTCATCCTATAATTGTAGGTCACCACTAACCGCGTAATCTACTGCTCAACTTCACATCTAAATCTTTTGGATTGGAATGTATGCTTATGTGTGTATGTATGTATGTATGTATGTATGTGTGTGTGTGTGTGTGTGTATATATATATATATATACTAGCTAATGCATGTGCCTCGCACGTGTATTAATAATTCATAGAAACAAATAAATAAATAAATATAATAAATCGTATATTAATTTGTAATCATAAATCATAACAAAATAGTTGAAGATGTTATCAAAATAACTTATACCCTTATATCCTCAATAATTTTGCCTACAAACTTTATTTATCCAAGGGTTTTTTAAGGTGGGTAAAAGCAACAGTTGTTAAAAATATGACATGATCTTGTTTCAGTTCGAGCTCACACGTCACCTTCTGAAAATTTTGATCTAGAATATTCACCAGTGCCTAAAACTATAGCTCGTGATGACCAGGTGAAAAGGCATATTGTGCTTTGTAATTACTTCATACTTATTGATTTTTTTTTTCATCTTATTCCTTTAATTTCATGGTTTTTCTTTAGGTGGATTGTCGACCTGATGTTGCAAATATTAAGGCGGGCAAAAATGAAGCTTTTTTTTTTCTCCTATTGGTATCAAAACTCCTTGGTACTTGCAGATGATTGACATATTATACACTGCTAACACACTAGGAGCTGGTTATTTTTAACTAGGCCACGTATCTAGTGATTACCTTTTACAAGTTAATGTCAAGCTCCGCATTCCTGTTGCGATAAATACATTTCTTCAACCAACAACAACACCTTATGCGGACCTTTGCAGCCTATGGAAATCACTTACAACACCACAATAAAAGTCTGTCACAATGCATGTATATAGCTGCCTGATCCTTTTCATTAATTCCTTTCTTTTGTTGTAGTTTGAGGGTGGTTAGGGGGGAGCCTGCCATTTTTCATGTTAATATAAACAATTTTTATACTTTAACTGGACTTTTACTATTGGTGGGTTACTACTCCCCATCTTTATTTTTTATAGACGTCACTTCGCATGTAAGAGTTAAAATAAATCGTGTAAGTCTTTTTTTGTTCATTCAATAAACTAGATACTAATCCTTGACTTCTATGTGCCTCCAAATTGTGCAGATTAAATTGGCTAAGCCCACGTCTCTTTCTGACGTGGAAAAGCGGCTAAACGAACTCCATATAATGGCTCATCCTATAATTGTAAGTCATTTCCTTTGAAGTTCCCTTCTGCCTCTGCCACCTATGAAAGCATTATGGATTGTTCAATTTTCTGTTTCAGGATGACAATCCTGATATTCTGGTTGCAAGTACATCATTCCACTCATTGGGTTCAGAGTCCATGCTATGTTTGGTAAGGAATATTTTCAAAACTATATGGCTATATTATTGTAGCGATAAGTCTAGTGGTAATCTTTTTGTCTGTTTGATCGAACCTTTTGGGAGGTCACCACTAACCGCGTAATCTTCTGCTCAACTTCACATCTAATTCTTTTGGATTGGAATGTATGCTTATGTGTGTATGTGTATGTGTGTGTGTATATATATATATATATATATATATATATATACTAGCTAATGCACGTGCCTCGCGCGTGTGTTAATAATTCATAGAAACAAATAAATATATAAATATATAAATAAATATATAAATATATATATATATATACTAGCTAATGCACGTGCCTCGCACGTGTGTTAATAATTCATAGAAACAAATAAATAAATAAATATAATAAATCGTATATTAATTTGTAATCATAAATCATAACAAAATAGTTGAAAATGTTATCAAAATAACTTATACCCTTATATCCTCAATAATTTTGCCTACAAACTTTATTTATCTAAGGGTTATTAAGGGGGGTAAAAGCTACAAATGTTAAAAATATGACAGATGATGTTTTAGTTCGAGCTCACACGTCACCTTCTGAAAATTTTGATCTAGAACGTTCACCAGTGCCTAAACCTACAGCTTGTGATTACTAGGTGAAAAGGCATATTGTGCTTTGTAATTACTTATTACTTATTGATGTTTTTTTTTCCATCTTATTCCTTTAATTTTCATGGTTTTTCTTTAGGTGGATTGCCGACCTGATGTTGTAAATATTAAGGCAGGAAAGAATGAAGCTAATGTTTTCTTCTCCTATTGGTTTCAAAACTCCATGGTACTTGCAGATGATTGACATATTATACTTTGCTAACACACTAGGAGCTGGTTATTTTTAACTAGGCCAAGTATCTAACACACTAGGAGCTGGTTATTTTTAACTAGGCCAAGTATCTAATAATTACCTTTTACAAGTAAATGTCAGGCTCCCTATTCCTATTGCGATAAATACATTTTTCGACCAACAACACCTTATGCGGACCTTTGCAGTCTATGGAAATCACTTACATCACCAACATTAAAAGTCTGTCGCAATGTATGTATATTGTTGCCTGATCCTTTTCATTAATTCCTTTCCTTTATTGTAGATTGAGGGTGGTGAGGGAGGAGCCTGTAATTTTTCATGTTAATATGAACAATTGTTATACTTTAACTGGACCTTTACTATTGGTGTGTTACTACTCCCCATCTTCATTTTTTATAGACATCACTTTGCATGTAAGAGTTAAAATAAATCGTGTAAGTCTTCTTTTGTTCATTCAATAAATTAGTTACTAATCCCTGACTTCTATGTGCCTCCAAATTGTGCAGATTAAATTGGCTAAGACCACGTCTCCTTCTGATGTGGAAAAGCTGCTCAATGAACTCCATATAATGACTCATCTAGGAATTGTAAGTCCTTTACTTTGAAGTTCCCTTCTGCCACTGCCACCTATGAAAGCATTTTTAACTGTTCAATTTTCGGTTTCAAGATGACAATCCTGATATTCTAGATGCAAGTACAACATTCCACTCAATGGGTTCAGAGTCCATGCTATGTTTGGTAAGGAATATGTTCAAAACTATATGGCTATATTATTGTAGCGATAGCCTAGTGGTAAATGTTTTTGTCTGTTTGATCGAACCTTTTGGGAGGTCACCACTAACCGCGTAATCTTCTGCTCAACTTCACATCTAAATTTTTTGGATTTGAATGTATGCTTATGAGTGTATGTGTGTGTGTGTATATATATATATATATATATGCTAGCTAATGCACGTTCCTTGCACGTGTGGTAATAATTCATAAAAACAAATGAATAAATAAATATAATAAATCGTATATTAATTTGTATTCATAAATCATAACAAAATAGTTGAAAATGTTATCAAAATAGCTTATACCCTTATATCCTCGATAATTTTGCCTACAAACTTTATTTATCTAAGGGTTTTTTAAGGGGGGTAAAAGCTACAGATGTTAAAAATATGACAGATGATCTTGCTTCAGTTCGAGCTCACACGTCATCTTCCGAAAATTTTGATCTATAACTTTCACCAGTGCCTAAAACTACAGCTTTGTGATGACCAGGTGAAAAGGCATATTGTGCTTTGTAATTACTTATTACTTATTGATGTTTTTTTTTCCATCTTATTCCTTTAATTTCATGGTTTTTCTTTAGGTTGATTGCCGACCTAATGTTGCACATATTAAGGCAGGCAAGAATGAAGGTAATGTTTTCTTCTCCTATTGGTTTCAAAACTCCATGGTACTTGCAGATGATTGACATATTATACTCTGATAACACACTAGGAGCTGGTTATTTTTAACTAGGCCACGTATCTAATAATTACCTTTTACAAGTTAATGTCAGGCTCCACATTCCTGTTGCGATAAATCATTTCTTCAACCAACAACAACACCTTATACGGACGTTTGCAGTCTATGGAAATCACTTACAGCACCAACATTAAAAGTCTGTCGCAGTGTATGTATATTACTACCTGATCCTTTTCATTAATTCCTTTCCTTTATTGTAGATTGAGGGTGGTTAGGGCGGAGCCTGTAATTTTTCATGTTAATATGAACAATTTTTATACTTTAACTGGACCTTTACTATTGGTGGGTTACTACTCCTTTATTTTATAGACATCACTTTGCATGTAAGAGTTAAAATAAATCGTGTAAGTCTTTTTTTGTTCATTCAATAAACTAGTTACTAATCCTGACTTCTATGTGCCTCCAAATTGTGCAGATTAAATTGGCTAAGCCCATGTCTCTTTCTGACGTGGAAAAGCTGCTCAATGAAGTCCATATAATGACTCATCCAGGAATTGTAAGTCCTTTCCTTTGAAGTTCCCTTCTGCCACTGCCACCTATGAAAGCATTATGGACTGTTCAATTTTCTGTTTCAAGATGACAATCCTGATATTCTAGTTGCAAGTACAACATTCCACTCAATGGGTTCAGAGTCCATTATATGTTTGGTAAGGAATATGTTCAAAACTATATGGCTATATTATTGTAGCGATAAGCCTAGTGGTAAATGTTTTTATCTGTTTGATCGAACCTTTTAGGAGGTCACCACTAACCGCGTAATCTTCTGCTCAACTTCACATCCAAATATTTTGGATTGGAATGTGTGTGTGTGTGTGTGTGTGTGTGTGTATTATACTAGCTAATGCACGTTCCTCGCACGTGTGTTAATAATTCATAATAACAAATGTGTGTGTGTGTGTGTGTGTGTGTGTATTATACTAGCTAATGCACGTTCCTCGCACGTGTGTTAATAATTCATAATAAAAAAAAATAAATAAATATAATAAATCGTATATATATTAATTTGTAATCATAAATCATAACAAAATAGTTAAAGATTTTATCGAAATAGCTTATACCCTTATATCCTCCGTAATTTAGCCTACAAACTTTATTTATCTAAGGGTTTTTTAAGGGGGGTAAAAGCTACACATGTTAAAAATATGATGCTATCGACAAATTTAGCAACCTTACATTTACAATCTTTTAATACTAATGAATGATAAAAAGTCTTATCGAAAGTTACTAAAAAGTTATAAATTTATCAAGAAAGCTATGATGCTTACAAATTCAGCAATATTACATTCTTACTTAATGCTTTACATTTTTGGTAATTTTAGTAACTTTTTTCATCAATAATAAAGGTTACTAATTTTCTTATCGAAAGTTAGTAAAAAAGTGACGTTGTTAACAATTTCAGCAACTTAACCTTACTTCCCTAATAATATAAGTAATTTTTCATTACTAATGAACGTTACCGATATTATCATCTAAAGTTAATTTTTTTTATATTATCGTTAATAATTTCGGCAACGTCATATATTAATCTTAATAAATACCTTATTGTAATTTTAGTTTTTTTTATCAATAATGAAGGTTGCAAATTTTCTTATCTATGGTTAGTAAAAAACTTTAGAGGTTATTATAAACGCTTATGATGCTATCAACAAATTAATAAGTAACCTTAAATCCTTAATAATAATAACTTAATAACCTTTCATCAAAAGTTATTAAAAAAAAAAGCTATAAAATTGAGTTGTATTAAAAATGTTGTATTGCTATTAATAAATTCAGTAATTCGTATCTAATTAAGGTTACTAAAAGAATATTTTGATGTTCTTACAACAATTATGATGCTATCAATTCAATTATCTTACATCCTTAATAACTTTAAAATTTCATCATTGGTGAAGGATAGAATTTTTTATTTAATGTTAAAAAAATAACTAACATGGTTATAAAAAAGGTATAATACTTACAATTAATTCAATAGCCTTACATTCTTTGAAAAGCTAAATTATATAAGAATTATCAATAAATTCAGTAACTTTAGTAAGATTATTACAAAGGAAAAAAAAACTATAATTAATGATTATGAAAAATGTATATTATAAGGGTTTGGCTAACGGGTGCCCTTGATAGATCCAACACAAAAAGTACATTTTTTAGTCAATTTGGCTACTTATCTTTACAACTATTAGTAACTTTCTTGTATACTAAATATTATCAATCTTGTAATCTTAAATTATTATTCCCTCCGTTCCTTATTATTATAAGTCATAAAAAAATGTCAAACATATTTTTAACTCTAACCAATTTTTTTAAAATTAATATAAATCAAAATAATTTTTTAAAAAATACTTGTAAACTTGATTTATAAACTTTCTAATACTTAGATTTATATATTTTTTCTATAAATAATTGTCAAAGATGGATTATATTTTACCAAATTGTGATTTATATATAGTAACAGAGTGAGTAATAAAGCTATAAAATTTATCAAAATATCTATAAAATTTAGAGGATATTAAAAAGGATATGATGTTATCAATAAAAATTAAGTAATTTTAAATTCTTAGTAACTTAAGTGGCCTTTTATTAATAATTAAGATTACCAATAGTCTAGGATTATCAAGTAATTCAATAACTTTACATTCTTAGTAATTTTGGTTATCAAATTTCTTATTTATGTTTAATGAAAAAAAGCTAAACTATAATATTATTAAGTTCACAAAAGTTATAATGGATAATTGAAGAGATATTATAAGAAATTTATTAAGCTTAATTTATTTACACATGGATGGATAATTAGTTAAAATCCTTATAGATTTTGGATTTTAATTTTATTATTTATTGTATGTGTATTTGGTGTAGTATATTCTTTTTCCTGTTGATCTTTCATGAAAATTTTAAACATATGTTATTGTTGTCATTCTAATCGCACAACACATTACTTGGTTTCACCATTTCAATACCCAAAAACAAATCTCACAATTCAACCAGACACATTAAATTAACGTGTTTAAAAATATAGACTTGAAAATAACATTTTCTTAATTACTAATTCATAAGTTCTTTCTTTTTTCCCATCGAGAAATTGAATCTATATATTATATATGCATATCTTTGACATGTTGAATCAAACTTGAATTTGATTTTTTATTATTACACCGCCAATTTTATGTATATTAATAAAATAAAGTGATTTAAGCTAACAGAGCAAAATAAAATTAGTGAATGAATAATCTATTAAAATTTTCAAAAAAATTTAAACTTTTAATAATTACTATTTATTGTTTCTGTTACTCTTTCAAGAATTATTATCCAACAGTCAAGCTGGTCTCACTGCTTGACACAAATCACTGTTGAAACATGAAACTAATTTTCTCCTAAATCCCCTCTTTTTTTCATAGGTTATTCCTAAATACCGACTTCTTCCCTCAGTGTTCATAGAAAATTTGATTTTTAATAGAAAAAGTATTTTGGCTAGAATTAAAACCATGGCACTTTAAAATATTAGAATAAAAATTAAATACTTATCAATGTTAATTTAATACCAAAATATTATGACATTAGAGCAAAATCATAACATTCATGAATCAATACCAAAACATTAAAATATTATGAGATTAGAGCAAATCATAACACTTATGAATCAAAATAGTTTTTGGATTTTTTATTTATGGGGTTTGTAAAATGGGTCATCCACATTCTAAGATGAAAAATCATATTTATTTATTTTTTAACTAATTCTTCAGTGTTCTTTTTTACTTTTTTATATAAAAATATTCGTTGTTATTTATTTATCATATTTGAATTTTATGCAAATAAAATAAACTTTTGGGATCTGGTAGAAAAATGAAAAAACAACTTGATTTGGCTAGAATTAAAGCCATGAAACTTTAAAAAGCGCTGATAAGCGTGCTAGTTAGGAGTGGAAATGTAGATCTCATTAAAAGATAATGTTCATCCACGTGTTTTGTGTTGCCAAAATATTTTGAAAAATCTTGAAAGCACCAAAATCTTGCTTCCACAAATTTCAAAAATATTGTTTTTGTTTCCTAAAATTTGAAAACAAAAATAATCAACCAAACGTGTTGTATCATAGTTTGCTTCCAAAACACCAAATTGGAAAAAAAATTACCAAATAGGCTCTTAAATTTTCTATTACTTCCTTAATTTAATTTTTGGTTTGCTTTTCTATAATTTAATGTGTATAAAATTTAATGATGATTAATTTGAAGGAGTTAAGATTTTTAGTTTATGTGCAGATTTTAATTAAAGGACCCGTTTGGAAGTTTCTATAGAAAGTTAAAAGGTAGAAAGTTTTTCTATAGAAAGTTTAAGACTAGAAAGTTTTTTCTTAAGAAAATACTTTAGCATGTTTGTTTAACTTTTAAAGTCTAAATTAAATTCCTAAGAAAGTAAAGTTAAATTTATTAAAATACCCTTTGATGAATATTTTAAATTTAAAAACAGGACCCTTTTAAGTAATTTTGTCTTAAATTACTTTCATGAGAAAAGTGAGAATTCTCACTTTGGAGAGAAAGTATTTGGGTCAGTTAAACTTTCTTACCCTAAACTTTCTCTTAAAAAAATAACCAAACATGCTAAAGTTATTTCCTACCCTATACTTTCTATAGAAAGTGATTAAATTACATCAAAACAAACGGTTCCAAAGAGTTTTTTATATTCAACTTTCAGCCTTTATTTTCCAAGGAAGATGGGGAAAAAAATTATGTTAACAAATTTACGTCAACAATTTAATGAGGATGAGGGTATTAAAATATAAATGAAAAGTTTGATTGGAATGTATTTTAAGAGTACGATATTTAAGATATTAAGAGTTTGAAGAAAACATAATTACATAATTAATTCATTTAACTGAAATGAAAATACATTGTTTACCCTTTAAAGGAATATTGAAATTATAAAATTAAAAAGGGTATTTTAGATATTTCAGATCAAGGTTTTTGAAATTTACACTTATATTGTAGAAAGAAAATTGATTTTGATAATTTTTCAACATAATTATTGTTAAATAAAATATACAATATTTATTTATAAGGACTTGTAAATATTGAATTTTATCTCTTAATGAAGCGGCATATCGTGATGGATTGACGGTGTATAAAACAATACACGTTGGTGCATCAAATATTAACCTATAAATTAAAAATTTTATAATCTAAAAATAATTATGAGAGTAAATTATTAATTACAATTATAGCATATTACTAATATCTTTCCATAATTTAAAAAGTTAATATTGGATTTACAATATCTCTCCATAATTAATAAAAAATTTGAATGGCTGAAAAGAATACTTATTTAAAAATTATTATACTATAATAATATTAAGGGTATTATACTATACACACATATATATATATATATATATATGCAGGTTGGTAGAGTTCCTCTGGGACCAATTCTTATATCCACTTCATTGAAGATATGAAACCAGAAACAACAAAGTAGAGGGAGAGTTTCTACTTTCAAGAAAATTTTAGACACTTGTAGAGTTTCCTTTGTCTTGGTCTGGTGATTTTCTTTCCAATTTTGATTTAGCAATCACAATAGCAAAGGTTTCAGTCCCATCGAATATGAATTATTTGTGATTTACTTTCCAATTTGGGTTTTGGATTTTACCATTTGATGATATGTAGAAAATTATGACACATGATTGGATAATTTTTATTTTTTTTTTGAGAAAAGAATCTAATTCATTATAAAACATCCGGATTACAAACATCAGGTGGCAAAGACTTGTACCGCACACAAGTAACAAACTTTAACAAAGTAAACCTTGCTAACCTATGAGCACAAACATTAGCATCTCTCCTAACATGATCAAAAGAAATGTTATCAAAGAAATTAACTAACATCAGAATATCCTTTAGAAGACAAGCAAAAGAAAAAGTAAATTATCAGGTGGATAATTTATGATAAGTGTATCACTTATATTGAATATATGAAGAAAAAGGTAGTACACACAACTTTGCATATAAACCAATATGCGACAGAAATGTATGCATCCTTCTTTTTTTTTGGTGAAAATGTACGCATCCTTTGGTTTACACTTTACAGTAATTTTTTTTTAGGAAATAATCATTTTCATTTTTTGGTTTGGGATTACAAATGCACAAGAAGACCTGTATACTACTACTACATGATTAGCTACGAGCCAACAAATAAAACCAGTGAAATCTCATTACAATTCAAATAAATCTCTATGGCCCATAAATAAACTACCTATCTACCAAATATATAAATAAATAAATTACAAATAAACTCACATTCCGTGGTTAAAACTAAGACCCCATGGTCTAGGTAGACTGGAACTAAAAGTCCAGTACTCTGCCACCATGTCAAATACCTGATGGCCACTTTACAGTATATTAGTCTTTCTTTATTTTTATTTTTTCTTAGAAAGTCGGTAATTAATTTGCTTTTGGAACCCAAACATTATTAAGGTTAACCGACTAAACGTCTAAACCCCACCCAAATCCCCTCCCAAGTCCTTAATTCTCCAATTTGCTTTTGGCCATCAATCAATATCTCGTAATAATATATTAGGTTTACCCGCTTCTGCTACTCTCCTTATTAATTTGTTTAAACAAGATGGCGAGCTTAGAATGAAACCATCTTCTAGATTGTGGAAATTGAACATTAGGCTTAACTTTATTCGGGATTCCGAAGTCCTTAATTCTTCAAATTGCTTTTGGCCATCAAATCAATCGTATTCGTATATTATTATCTCTTACTGTGTAAGTTTTTTCCTCTCTTTATTAGGCAAACAAAACCGCTTCCCTGATTTTCTACTCCTCCATTGATTTGCTTAAACAAGATAACGAGACCCGGCCAATAAAAAAAGCAAGATGGCGAGCCGAATCAATCTCCCCAACGATATTGCGGTGGGAATTTTGTGCCGGTTAGAGGGGAAAGATCTTCTGCGATTAAGGTGCCTTTCAAAGGATTATCGTGATTTAATCGACAGCCCTGACTTCGAGAAGCTTAATCTTTCCCACACCCTCAAAACCAATTCTCATCGTTTCCTCATCCTCCGCCGCCAAGACGAATATCCCAACTATTCTCTTGATTTCGACTCACTGGAAGAAGGCCAGCTTAAGAGCAGTGACATATTAAGTGATTTGCGATCAGCTAAGTTTCCAATAATCGGTTCTTGCAATGGTTTGATAGCCTTCGGAACCAACAAGAGAGACCGCGTTTTTATCTGCAACCCAACAACAGGAGAGATTCGGAAGGTTAGTACTAAATATAATATTCATAATAATTACTGTGGATTCGGGTATGATCCCGTTTCTGATGACTATAAGTTGGTGATGATGATTGTTCCATCCTTAGTTAGGCAGACGGAAACTAAGATTTACAGCTTGAAGGATATCTGCTGGAGGAATTCTTTCCATGAAACCCCATATTTTCCCCGTCCCCGTGACAATCTCTTCGAAGTAAGAAGAGCAATACTGGACAGTCTCTTGGAAGGAGGTAGAGCAATACTCGTTAATAATGCCTTGTATTGGAAGCTACACGACATATTGAACTGTGATGAACGACTTGTTGCATTTGATCTGACAAGCGAGAGATACCGAGATGTTCCTCTGCCATTAATGCTGGATCATCAACATCCTTATGATATTAATGAATTGGGAGGTTGCCTTTGTATGATTGGCCACTGTGCGGATTATGTTGATATATGGGTTCTCAAGGAAAATGGTTCATTAGGAGAAACTTGGACTAAATCCTTCTCTTTCACAATGCCTTGTGGTGCTACTTTACGGAACCCCGTGGCTTATTCCAAGTGTGGGCACAAAGTTTTGTTATGGATTTATTCCTTAATCGTGGGGAAGGAAAATGAGCACAAGTTAGTTTGGTATAATCTCAAGGGGGAGAAAATTGATGACTACATGCAGATTTTGGATTCTCCATACTTCAATTGTAACATTGATGTTTTTGTCAGTAGTCTCGTCTCTCCTATGCATGGTTGCATCTACCAATTATAGGCCCAAGGCCAAGGCCAAAGCAGAGCAAGTAGGAATGAAGAAGCAATGGATTGACTGGTTTCTGATTAATTCATGTTATAGCTAGGGAAATTGATTTACTTTCTTTTGGTTTGAATATATTGGAAAGAAAACAAAAGTTAGTGGATGATTTTTCTCATACCAAAGCTTACATTAAGCATCAATCTGCATCATATACTAATCTATAAACAAACATAAATCTCACACTTGATCATCAGAATTTCGATGTTTAAATAAAATGATAGGAGTATATATAATCTAAATTAAGTTTCAGTTGACATTGTATAATGACTTAGCCAAATTCAATCCATCCTTGCCAGCCACCTAAAAAAGATATTGAATATTGAAGCCTAAGTGGCAACAAAAATATTACTTGTTCATCAATTGAATTGCTTTTAATTTGATCTTACAATTTGTATTGCAATTTTTTTCCCATCCTTGTAATTAAGAAACAAGGCTGAGCCCTATCTGACGTTTTCTTCTTTAACCATTCATCATTTGGCAAAAAAGAGAGAAGCAATAGCTGCATCGATAACAAATCACAATATTCTAAATCACTAAACTCAGCAGGAACTTGGTACATTTTGCTAATTAATACACACAATGACAATAGATAGTTAGCTCTGATGATGTTCTTGCCTGAGTGTCTCTCGTTACTCATCATTTCACTAGGCAAGAAAGTTGTGAACACATAGAAAGTTGCTCCAGCCCAATTTCAAAGCAAGGCTGTCTGCGCTGTGTAGCGCGCTCTGGCAAAAACCTTTTTGCTACTAGATTAGCTGCAATTGTTGCAAATTGAGTAAGAGACACCAGGCTATTTGCTTATTAATATCTTTTTCACATGATTAAGTTTCATTGAGACCCTTTCCGTTCCCTGCCATCAGCTCAACCGTGATAAAAATAGTATGAAGTTTATTTGTGCTCTAGTGCAGGTAGGAAATTCACTGTCCCCTGCTGCTCATCTGGTACAATGTCTACTCGACATATATATATTAATTTTCTTTTTTTGGTGAAAGTACATATTAATTTTCAACAACTTAGAATCAAATCTTGACAAATAGATATGATAAAAGATATATTCTTTTTAATTTAATTGTAAATATAGTTCAGCCTTTTTTAGTAATAAATCATTAGCTAGTTATTAGAGTAACTTGTAAGTTAAGTTTAATTAGTCCTAATTAGATAGGTAAGCAATTAATTTATAATATTTGGCTGGCCAAAACTAGATTTTGCTCCCTTAGAAACTAGGTAAATACATGCATATACATATAGTATAAAAGGACTTAGCCCCATCATTCAACCCTACACAATTTCAAGTATATTTTCAACTTTCTTTTCCCAATTCATCTCCAAATAATAATAATAAGAATGAAAAAAAAAAAAAAAAACCCTTAGAAATTCTGTCGATACTGTGATACTGTCTTTGCAGGTTCGGCCTTCCTCTCTAATCTAATTTTCTCTTTAATTCTAATTTCTCTTCAATTTTCTGCTATTTTCCGTTATTTCTATATGCATATATGGAGCCTCTCCTACACTCGAAATCATGAATTCTCTTTATAAGTACTGTTTTCTCGTTATTATTAATAATTGATTTCTTTCAGTTTTTTTTTTTTTTTTTTTAAGTCTAATGTGGCTTGAGGGTTTGTTTGTGTACAGTTGGCGATTCCTCTCTATCAATCATATGCCCGTAAGCCTCTTCCCTCTCCATGAACGGGGCTTAATGAGCCAGCTTATAGGAGAAACGGTAATTAGATAATTTTTTTTTGGTAAAAGGTAATTAGATAATTAGAGTATTCTTTAATATATATATATATATATATATATATATATGTAACCTAGAAAGCACTTGGCTTGCTTGGTTAGGTTTCACTGTCACATTTTTCACATAATATACAGTGAGAATAGATTCATTCAGTATAATTGATTATCTTTTTCTTTTTTTATAGGTCACCCCAGTCATTATACCACATGATTGTTCAACTCATCTTGATTGGAGAAATAACTATGTATTAAGTGAAATTAAAAACCAAGGAGACTGTGGTAAGTAAATTTAAATTTATGTAAACTAGCTGGTTATCAAAGAGAAATCACTCAAGTTCAAGGGTTGAACTTTTGGTACTTTAATTGGTTTTTTTGTTAACTGTAGTGCTATGTTTATATTAAACTTCATTTGTTACTAAATCAATTTATACCCTTCCAGGTTGTTCTTGGTCAATTGTTGTAGTTGAGGTCGTTGAAGCACAATATAGAAGGTATCGTGGACCATTGCATATATTATCTCATCAAAATCTACTCGATTGGTGTCCAGGGATAATAGCATACCCTTCTGATTCCGTCAACTATCTTTATCATCCTCAGTCTGCCTATAAATGGTGGAGTAATAATTTAGTTTATAGTGCACAAGATTATCCCTTTGTTGGATATAAATGTTCAACTAAACCTCCAACCGCGATGCAGGTAAGTAAATTTGAATTTTTATACATCAACGTTAAAAAGTTAACTTTATTGAATAAAGTCTAACTTTCAACGTGACATATTTGTTACAGCCAATTCATCAGTCGGTTTACAAATTTATGACTATGAAACCTTCTCTGCATATGACAGAGACCTTATCATGATACATCTCAACAAATATCCACTGATCGCTTGTATAGAAGTTTACCCTTCATTGCTTGATCTTGATGCTGTAAGTATTATATGCTCTTCTCATGCATATAATAAATAATAAATACTTATAACGTATATCCACAACAAAAATCAATTGTTGTTGTATATTCAACTAATATACCGATAAGTCATCTTATATTAAACATGAAGCAAGTCTGGTGTCACTAACATCACTAATTGATTGCTTTTTGAACTTAGGATACAATTTATGAAGGGCCAACCTATGATGACTCGGTTGATCGCACAGTTTATAAACATTTTGTTCTTCTAGTTGATTATGGAACTGATCATGTCACTGGAAAAAATTATTGGCTTGTGAAGAATTCATGGGGAAGAGAGTGGGGAGATAATGGATATGGGAGGGTGAGCAGAGATATCAAGTTAAGAGGAGAATATTTGTTGAAAGGGGATATGACTTTTCCAATGGTAATTCCTGATGCGGCTCTCTATCGAAATAAACTTTATTATCCCTAGAGAAACAAGAGGCATGTCATATGGCATCCCATTATTTATTTTATATGATTATGCGATTTTCTTTATACTCCCTCGGTTCTTTATTACTTGTCATCACCTCCTATTCCTTTTTATTTGTCATCATTTACCAAGAATTTAGACAATTTTTTGTTTCCGATTGTAACCCTATTTAAATGCTTTTCAATTCCAAAAGGTGGTTGGGGCTTTATTCCATAACCAATCAGTATTTTGTAGATTCCTTCCCAATACAAAGTGAGGAGGGTAATTTTGGTAAAATGTCTAGAAACTTATTAAATTTATACAACTAACTGATTTTTAACTGTTTTTCTTGGTAATAATAAATTTTAGTTACCCATGACAAGTACTCCTAATTAGGAACAGAGTAGTTTTCAAGATATTTTTCCTTTGGTAATTAATGTTGCATAAACTTATCTTTTAATTATTACTAGGTTTTTTCCCGCGCAGCGGACGCGAAGGATTGGAGAACTTGACTATGTATATTCATAGGAGTTTGAAGGTTATTGGAAAGGAAATTAAGGAAATAATTTTTTTTTAAAGGTTCTACAGCAAATGGAGTTAGTTACATATAAGTGTAGCTCGAAATATATAAGGCTATACACACTAAAAGATAGCCTGCAATTTTCAGGTTCTTGAAAGGATTTATCAATGAATTATAAACAATTGTCAATAGAAATAAATATGTTTGATGTACACAAAGTTGAATTTAATTCATTTAAAGAACCTGAACATTCACAATCAGATGATTCAATCCCATATGAAATGGTTCCTCCATTTCCTTTTCATCTACCTAAAAAATATCCACTGCAAAAAGGACCAAAAGGCCAAGAAATCTATAGCACCCCAATGCGTTCTCCAGCATCAAACAATCATTCATCCCAATGAAAGGTCCTTCATTTATCTACTTTGAACCTATATGAAATGAGAACGAATGAATGAATGTATTTAAGGAAACTCTTAGCTACCCATATGAGCTCTCTTTCCAATTATTGGAAGAACAATTCACAATCATCAAATTTCAAGTAAATTGTCATAATGAAAGAAATAAATCATAAAAAAGATTTTAAAAAAATAATTTTTTTTTGTAGCAAGTCACATACTTGCAGTTGGAAACCTTACTCATACAGTGTAAATACCCTACTAAAGTTTAAAGAAAAAGGCTAGGTCATGGTATTAATAATACTAAAAGAATGTACCACAAACATACAAATTCATTTTTGCAAATGGTTTGACACAAAGCTCTCGCAAAATAAAAATAAAATGAGCTTTAATTCTATATATTTGTGATAAATAATCACTTAATTAGTGTCTCCAAATATTTAGATGCATCACTTGGTCAATCCATCTATACCAAGTCTATGCCTTGGATCAATTTTGTCCCATTGCGCATCAAATTACAATTGAAATCGGAGGCATATGAGAAGAGTGACCAACATTCTGTGACCATAGTAGTTCCAGAAAATCAGCTCCCATTTTCCTCTCAACAAAAACTAATGTGAGAAAATAAGTTCTGTGACCATTATACTTACATTCACAAAACCATCAATTAGACAAATGGTTCACATTAATCCCAAAAAATAAAAGGACAAATGGTTCACACATAATTCTATATCTACGTAAGATAGAAATTAAGTACTAACAACTCTAAATAATAAGTACCTTGCCCCTGTCCACCATTTGCCCTTTGCGCACACGAAGAAGGTCCATAAGGTGACTTCTTGTGTCCGTCTCCTCAGCCTGCATTAGTAACTCAGTAAGATGCCTTCCAACCTAAGAGCACAGGAGCATGGAACAGAATTTAAAAGTTCATATTAATGAGCAATGAGGCATTAGACATTGTAATATCAGTCTATCTACAGATATTCTAACGTATCATCATATCACCTTGACCTACCAAATAAATAAACCATACCTATAAATGTGAGTGAAATTAAATTAATTACATTTCTATTTCTATGGAAATGAAGAATCAGATCAAGATTGGAAATAGATTCTACAACGTAATTAAAAAGAGAAATTGAAATACTCCTTTGGTCATTCTCTTGGTAGCTAAATTTGACAATGAATATTATAACAAAACAATAAGAGGATGAAGTTAAACATGTTTTTCATTGGAAGAGCCACCTGAGCCATTCTTGCCATGATCACTTGTAGCTTGGTTGCTAAAACCAGCATTATCTGTAGACACACATACATAGCAGGGTTAATCATGATTTGGGATAAATATATGAAAAATCAAAAGAACCATAGCATGAAATTTAATATAAACTCACTATTGTCAGTGGAATAGATGATAACCCATAGATACAAATTCCAACTAATGTAATTGAAAAGGTAGCTTTGATGGGTGGATACCAACTACAAAAATTAAATCAAGAAATTAAAGTTGGGCGAGAGAAATAAAAATATAGTAAACAATTTAATAAGAACATCAAGAAATAAGAATAAAATAAATAAATAAATAAATAAAGGAAAAATGAAAAACCGGTCTTTCATCAGTAGCACCACGCAATGAAAAAATTGAAACCAAAAGGAAAAAAATTCCAGACCTGACTTCTAAAAAATCGAAAGTGTTAGGACATGAAATTGAAGTTAAACAATAGTATTGAAAGAGTACTAAACTCACCAGGCAATCTATGCGAGCAGGTCATCCGTAGTGGTAGCACCGTATCAAAAACAGGATTGCCCTCCGAACAACCCATAGTGAAAAGAATTAAGAATTCATAGATTCTTATTCAACAAAAAAAATCTAGGATTGATACAAACGGTTGAAGATAAAAAGAAGAAAAAGAGAGGAATATTACCTGAGAAAAAAAAACTCTGAGTTTAATTTTTTTTCCCCTCAGCCCTTTTCTTTCCGATCTCAGTCCACCATATTCCCCTCTTTGTTCCTTCTCCCCTTCTTCCCTTTTCTGTCTTAACTCCTTTCTCCCGTCCCCTTTCTGCCTCTCCAAATTCATTCCCTCTGTCGAGCTCCTTCTAGGCGCTTCTGTTTTTATTTTCCAAGGGAAACACCGTAAAATCCACTGGGTAATAGGGTTTTCCGGGTCACAATTGGATCGGGCTGAACGGGTGGGCTAGATGTGAGGACAAATGGATATCCATTACTATTTACTTGGGCTTGAAATTACCAATAAGCCTAATTGAATAGTACCCAAATCAATAACCTTTAATCTTTAGACCGGTTTTCTAGTAATTTCATTTCATCCTCTTATTGTTTTCTTTTAATTAATGACTTTTCAGTTCTTTCAAAATATCTCCTTCATATGTTGTTTTTTCGTTACTAAAACTGGGACAATCTCATCAAGCTCTTATTTGTACTGGATAAATTCCAGCGCGCACATCTCATGATAGTATTTATTTGGCCATTTAAGGTTTTAAAAGCATGCTAAAGCATCATTATAATAATTATGTCATTTAATCTTCAAAAAAAAAAAAGAATTGTCATTTATTTTGGATTCATGGCAGCCTTTTCTTCTACTTGCTATCTGGTTGACCCAATAGAAGAATAGTTAATGCCTTGTATTGGATGTATGGAACGTTGATGCACGACTTGTTGCTTTTGATCTGACAACGCGAGAGATACCGAGATGTTCCACTGCCATTGCTCGATCAACATTATCATAGGGGTATTAATGAATTGGGAGGTTGCCTTTGTATGATTAGTCACTGGCGTGATTATGGTGATATATGGGTTTTGAAGGGAGAATCTTGGACTAAACTCTCCTCTTTCACAATGTCTCATACTACTACTTTACAGAACCCAGTGGCGTATTCCAAGTGTGGGCAGAAAGTTTTGCTTTGGATTCATTCCTTAATCGTGGGGAAGGAAAGTGAGCACAAGTTAGTTTGGTATAATCTCAAGGGGGAGAAAATTGACCAGGACATCAATGCCTTTGTGACATTGATGTTTGTGTCAGTAGTCTCGTCTCTCCTATGTATGGTTGCAGCAGCAACCAATTATAGGCCCAAGGCCAAAGCAGAGCAAGTAGGAATGAAGAAGCAATGGATTCACTGGTTTCTGATTAATTCATGTTATAGGTAGAGAAATTGATTCACTTTCTTTTGGTTTGAATTGAATATATTGGAAAGAAAATAAAAGTTAATGGATGATATTTCTCATACCAAAGCTTACATTAAGCTTCTATCTAATCTGCATCATATACTAATAGTATTAAATCGCGGTCGCGGGTCCTGTTGCGGACGCGGTCGCGGTGTCACGGTTTCGGGTGTCGCGAACATTACATAACGTGTCGCGGGTGTCGCGGCCGTAATTTTTTTTAAAAAAAATCACATTAGTTACAAAACTAATAAATTATATACGTTCACATTGTATTCATTCATTTTAACCTTAATTATAAATAGTTGTGCTTTTGTTTGTTTAAAGGCAAAGTTAGGAAGATTTTAATAGGAAAAAGGCCTCCAACTAACTAGATTTAATTAAAAGAGTCCTAATTAAATATATTTTGTTGTAATAAGGATTATGGAAGGTAAATAATTAAGTTTAAGAGGTGTCACGGTGATGTTGCGGGCGTCGCGGACCGTTACACCGTTTTTTGACCTCCGTCGCGGCCGTTATGTAACGGTCACGGCCGCGACACATGCAATTTGTATAACGGTGTAACGTATCGGAAAAAATCGTCGCGGTACCTTCTAAAACCTTTATGTAACGGCCGTTACGTCGCGTAAGGGCCGATATTTAGTACTATGAATTACTAATCTATAAACAAACATATATGTATCTCACACATGATCATCAGATTTCGATGTTATGATTCTAAAATAAGTTTCAATTGACATTGTATGACTTAGCCAAATTCAATCCATCCTTGATGAAACTTTGTCTTAATTTTGGTAATAATTTGAATGGGAGGTTGCCTTTGTATGATTGGCCACTGTGGGGACATGTGTTGATATATGGGTTTTGAAGGAAAATGGTTTATTAATTAGGAGAATCTCGGACTAAACTCTCCTCTTTCACAATGTCTGATCCTTTTACTTTACAGAACCCGTGGTCCCGTGGCGTATTCCAAGTGTGGGCACAAAGTTTAATTTGTTTTGGATTTATTCCTTAATCGTGGGGAAGAAAGGTGAGTTGCCCCTGCACAAGTTGGTTTGGTATAATCTCAAGGGGTAGAAAATTGACGAGGACATGGACATTTTCGATTTTCCAGACCTCAATTGTGACATTGATGTTTGTGTCAGTAGTCTCGTCTCTCCTATGTATGATTGCAGCAAGCAACCAATTATAGGAGGCTGAATATATGTAGGAATGAAGAAGCAATGGATTTAATGACTGGTTTCTCATTATTTATTTTTTTTTAAATTAGATGGACGTTTCTCATTAATTGAAGTTAATATGTTATAGGGAAATTGATTTACTTTCTTTTGGTTTGAATTTATTGGAAAGAAAAAAAAAGTTAATGGATGATTTTTCTTTTTTTGAGTGAGTACATATGAAATCTCATTACAATCCGAATAAATTTCTATATGCCCAGACATCTAAATGAGAAATCAACCCAAACTAAGAAACTACTATAAATAAACCATCTACCTACCAAATACACAAATAAACAAATTACAAACTAAACTCACATTCCGTGAGACTTGAACCCAGGACCTCACGGTTTAGGCACGGTACAGCTACCAATTGAGCTAACAACTCGGGTGTAATGGATGATTTTTCTCATCATACCAAAGCTTACATTAAGCATATATCTGATCTGCATCATACACTAATCTATAAACAAACATAAATCTCACACTTGATCATCAGATTTCGATGTTTAAATAAACATAATATATAATCTAAATTAATGACTTAGCCAAATTCAATCCATCCTTGATAGCCACCTAGAAAACATATTGAAGCCTATTCGATAAAATGGCATCAAAAATACTACTTGTTGATCAATTGAATTGCTTTTAATTTCATCTTACATTTGGCATTGCAATCATTTCCCATCCTTGCAATTAAGGAACAAAGGCTAAGCCCTATCTGACGTTTTATTTTGGGCTGCTTCTAAAAAGTTGCAACTTGAAGAATGGGGATGTTTATATATGAATTAATGGCCATGAAAGTTTGTCTTCTATTTTTGGTAATAATTTGAGATTTTCATGTGTAAAGGGACAATTTGTTGGAGTGGGATTGCAACAAATAAAGGCTAGTCCTTGAGTAGTTTGAGAATGGAGACATAATCCTCTGCCATGTTGCGAATTTATGTATAAACTGATGATGATGAATTGATGAGGATCATAACTTGCATCTTTTCCTCCTAACTCCATCTGAGGAGGGATCATTGCTGCCTTCTTTGATAATCATAATTAAACTACCCGGTATATAGTAAACCGATAACAATTTGACATCTAATATACGGTCAGTCATGAGTCATAGATTATAAGATTTTGTCCATCTTGCAGAACATTCTGCAACAAAATCGATCGTTTATCAGATAACATCATCAATCGGTGCATGTTGTTTTCTCAGAGTTGTAGTATTATTAAGTTCTGTCAAATGTTCGAGCATATGAACAAATCAATTCCCTAATTTATTATGATCAAATCAATTTAATGCTTAATATTTGACCAAAACCTGAAAAAATCAAGGAAAAATGAAACAAGGAATTGAAACAAGAGCAACAGACAAAGGTTAGAACAAATTGTATACCTCAGTAACACAATCTTTGGCTGGTTTTGCAATTTCTTTAAGTACAAGGCACTCACCAATCGGTGCTTTATGCTCCTTTAATTACTTCCTTACCACTCGAGGGAAAACTGAATAGCAATTAAAAAAAAAAGTTCTACAGAGATATCATGGAGCACAACAGAGTCAAGGGCAGAGACGAGGACAGAGGTTAATTATATATTTGCTGATCCAACTTATAAACAATACTATCAAGTTTAAACTTGTAAGTTAAGTTAAGTTTAGTCCTAATCCTAAATTAAATAGGGAAGGAATTAATTTCTAAATATTTGGCGGCGAATATCAGATTTTATTTTATTACCTAGAAAAAACAGGTAAATACATACATAATATAAAAGAGGTTAACCCGGCCGTACTAAGACGTCTGTAGCTGTCGATACTTACTCTAAGATTTGCAGGTTCGGCCTTCCCTTCTAATTTTCTCTTTAATCTTCTGCTATTTTCCGTTATTTCTATATGCAATCAAGGCTTTGCTACATTCGAATTATGAATTCTTTTTATAAGTGCTTTCTCATTATTCTTAATATACTTGATTTTATTATAAAATCATCTTTGATGTTTGCTTTCCGTAAACCTTTATTTTCTTTAATTTTTTGTCTAACGGGGCTTGAGAGTTTGTTTGTCAGTTTGTGTGCAGTTGGCGATTCCTCTCTATCTATCAATCATGATGCCTGTAAGCCTCTTCCCTCCCAATGTCTGTCTTTTCTTATGTGAATTGTTTTTAAGCATTAATCCACTCCTCTCTATCAATCCTGGCCGATTTCAAAGCAGGGATGGAAGCCTCCTCCCTCCTAATATCTGTCATTTTTTTTTTTTTTCCTTTTTCTCTACATATTGTATGAGGTGTTTGTATGGATGAAATTGAAAATTCTGGTTTACTATGCAGCTCCTTCATCGTCCCGATTTAATGAATCAGCCTCTCGGAAAAAGGGTAAGTAGAGTATTCTTTATAATAATAATAATAATAATAATAATAATAATAATATATTAGGGATTAAAAGCAAAGCAATTACAAAGAACAATTAAATGGCTCTAGAGCAAACATTTTTATGGCATCTGCTGTGAGTAATAGAGAAATTCCAACATGGATATATATTTGTGAGAATAGGCTCATTCGATGTAATTGACTATACTTTGTTATAGGTTACCCCAGGCATCATACCCGATGGTTGTCCAACTCATCTTGATTGGAGGAATATGCATGATGTATTAAGTGAAATTCGAGACCAAGGAGAATGTGGTAAGTAAATTTAAATTTAAATTTATATAGTAGTTTTTCAAAGAGAAATTACTGAAAGTTCAAGGATTTAACTTGATGTAATAGGTAGTTTAATTGGTTTTTGTTAATTGCAGTGCTATGTTTATATTAAATTTCTTTGGTTACTAAATCATTCTGTTCTCGTTTAGGTTGTTCTTGGTCAATTGCAGCAGTTGAGGCCGTTGAAGTACAATACAGAAGGTATCGTGGACCCTTGCATCTATTATCTCAGCAAAATCTACTCGATTGGTGCCCAAGAGTAAAAGCAGACCCTCCCAATTCCTTCAACTATCCTTATTATCTTGAGGACAACTATAAATGGTGGTGTACTGGAAATAATTTAGTTTATAGCGCATAAGATTATCCATTTGTTGGATATAAACGTCCAAACAAGATACAGGTAAGTAAATTTGGAATTTTTATATATCAACTATAAAAAGTTAATTTTATTGAATTCAATTTAACTTTCAACAATGTGACCCATTTATTACAGCTAATTCATCAGTCGGGTCCAGGTTTACATATTTATGACTATAGAAGTATTCCTGCATTTGATAGAGAACTCATTATGATACATCTCAACAAGTATCCATTGGTAGCTCGTATGGAAGTTTACCCGTCATTGATTGATCTTGATGCGGTAAGTAGTATCTCATTTTTTTTTTTTTTTGAAAGAAGTAGTATCTCATTTTCTTATGCATATAATAATTTTCACTAATATATATCCACGTGAGTGACTAGTTTATTTTTAGTAAAATTATATTGCTTATTTGAAAAGGAAAAAAAAAAAGATTGTAGCTCCTATTGAACTGATATACTGATTTAATAATATTGTTTATTAAATCTATATTCATTTATATATATATATATATATATATCTTTTAGCAAATAATAATAATAATAATAATATATAAATGTATAATGTTATTCTACCTAAGCTATATAATAGCTCATCTCCTTCTATGCATGAATTTAGTCAAGTGTCTCATGACAATACTAATCAATTGCTTTTTGAATGAATTTAGAATACAATTTATGAAGGGCAACCTATCAAGACTCGGTTGAGCGTATAAATTATAATCATGTTGTCCTTCTAGTTGGTTATGGAACTGATCATGTCACTGGGAAAAATTACTGGCTTGTGAAGAATTCATGGGGAAGAGGATGGGGAGATAATGGATATGGAAGGGTGAGCAGAGACATCAAGTTAAGAGGAGAATTTTTGTTGAAGGACAAGATGACTTTTCCAATGGTGGTTCCTGATATGACTCTCTATCGAGATAGACTTTATCCTTGAAGACTTAAGAGGCATGCCAATGATTTTCTTTACTTTTCATAATTTTTCTTTAAGAATAATTAATGTTGCATAAGCTATTTTTTAATTATTATTAATGATCCTTTCCAAATAGTGGATTTATAGAAGAACAAAAATCAAGCTCCTCTTTATTTGTTTTTCTTATGTTGTTTTTCGTTTTCTTTTTACTTTTTGGACAAAAGCATATTAAAACATTCTCATCAAGATAGCTTGATCAATAGAGTTATACTTCTCCTCATGTTCTTTCGTTGAAAATATTAATTAAACGTAAATAGTAGAAAGCTATCAATTGCATTAATATAATCTCTTTAACAGCAGGGAAGAAAGAAGATTTCATAAGCATGAAGAAACAAGTATTCATATTGATGTTTTTGAAAATGCATAAATTAAGTAATAGTAATAATAAGCCACCACCTCTGATGAGTATGGGAAATTGTAGATTCTCCGTCTTTCTTTGTAACAAGGTGAGAAATTTGCCAATCGAGATGAGAAATTTTCTTAATTCTTTCATTACTACTACTACTAGTATTATATTACATTTTCTCAATAAGTTTAAGATATTCAAGAGCCATCGGAAACGCCAAACCATCGTGGATACCATTCACTAAATCATAATTAAGACTATATGAAGATACCATTGTCACGCCCCAAGCCTAGGACATGGCAGACGCCGCATACTTGTAGGACTTAGTCCGACACGCAAGGCTCACAAACAAAGGAATTCAAAACCAAACAATTTAACGTCTCAAAATATAAATTGTCATTTAATCACGTTGCAAAATATTCAATGCGTGAATTGAGAAATACGCAAATCTTAAGAAACCAAGGAAAAGCACTAGTGAAATTCAAGTAAAGACAAGTAAAGTCTTGTTTTGCACAATATTTATTTTGAAAGCATGAAATAAATACGATAATGCTGAATACGAAAGGCCGGAATCACTCCCCAAATTTCCCACATGACTGATCTACATCATCACCTGAAAACAAACAAGTGAAGTAATTTAATGAGCACAACGACTCAGCAAGTGATAGACATCCCCTCAGTTAGATCGAGTATGTTAAAACATTGGCCAAATCATATATTATATAATTGATAAAACAGAATAAGATATTTCAAAAATTTCATATCATAGATCCACGAAACAATTGCAAAGCAAATACAAAATTTGTCTCCCATAACAGACTAAGGCCACATTTAACCCCTGTGACATAGATCAGAAGTTCAGAGTAACAGAAGGTCAGATGACCAGACAAAAACCACTATTCTGAAACCGGTGGCAACGGTAAGAATCGATTCTAATCACAAAGTAACATGTCGACATGACCAATACTTAACCCCTATTGGCAAAGGTCAGACCAGAGTCGTAAACGAGACTAAAACAAAACAAAACGTATCTCTTATACTTTCAAAAGCATATATATATGAAGCAAAAATTTCAAATTTATAATCATATCAAAACAGCATGTAAACATAAATTTTGATCTCATATCATGCTTCAAAACTCAATCAAAACCAATTTCAAAGAATAATATCATATACATACTTTTCTCACACTCAATCCAAGTTTAACAAGATATGGATAAAATAATATAATATCTAATTATATTCAAATCACATTTGGCTTATTTGAGGGTATGAAAATACCAAAGGGATATAGGTCGCTTACCTGATTTGCTGAACTTTCAAACACACAGCAAAATCATCAAGGACGTATCCTAACCGCCTAATCATCCAAGCAAAATCCTAATAAAACTATGAATTCAATATTTTACTGATACGAATTATCTGAGATCATCCCGAGTTACTTGGGGTAATTGTGGCACCAACAAAATCATTTTGTACACAACCATGAAACCACTGTCATATTTTAATAGAAAGAATGCATTAAAAATATTTTAGAAAATTAATAAAAAATCACAAACTGAAATTAATAGTGTTTTAAGAATTAACAAATCAATTCTTGGCAAAAACAAGCTTAAAAACCATTTAAATTGATTTTTACAAAAATCTGGATTTTTGGAGTTTCATGCCCAACTAGTCAATTTTGAGTAAACACCACAGCCAATAAAGAGTAATTTCAAGCAATGTTAAAGCATTAAATCATACTTGGTATGTAATACTATATAAAGAAATTTGTTTTAATCAAAACGGGTAGTAAAACTCATTTTACGGATGCTCAAAGTTGGAAAATCGTCACAAGTAAATCCTGAATTTTCTGGTTTCAGTTTTCCAGCTTCAAGGTGTCAACTTTGAAGCTTCGAAAATTTCAACACAAAACAGATATAAACAAACCATAAAAACCATTGTAAATATGGAACTTAGTACTACAATTTAGACTCAAGAACTTCTCAAAACAGTTACCTGACAAAGTTACAATAGGTTAAAGTTGGGTATTCACATTAGTCAAAAATCCGAAAATAGCATATACTCAAAAATTCATAACAATTTCAATTAAATCTCAAATCAAATGCCACAAAAGCCATTAGAAAGGTCTTTCCAAGCTCTTTCCAATAGTACCCACTAAGCTATCGGAATCATATCGGAAAGTGGCAGGAAAAATAAAAAAGTAAAACCCCAAAACTAAATTTGGGGAATCTTGACTAAGAAAACACATAGACGAAAAATCTTATAAGGGAAAATCATGAAACTTACTTCGATTGGCTTTTGTAGGAATGAATTTCCCTTTCCTTTGCCTTTCTCCTTCTTCCCTAGGTTTTCTTCTTCCAACTCTTTGTGTTTTCACGTTTAGAAACTGACAAGGGAAATTTGTTTACCCTAGTTAAATAAACTAATTAACTTTTGGCTTTAAGCCCAAAGTCAAGAGCTTCAAAATTTAAATGAAAATGGGTCTTAAAAATTTTGGGTATTACAACCATTGACTAATTAAATTTTCTCATGATTTGCTATTGGATCATCATCATACACGACGCATATATGGATCTTATATACTGATATTGATATACACGCATAAATATATACATACATGCAATCATATACATAGATCTCATCACCGTGTTTGTAATGTGAAGAAACAATGTGAGTCAGGTTAAATTCTTCAACAAATTAATGTATACATAGGATGGTAATCTAATTATCACTTCCAAATAAAATGAAGAAATTCCTTTAGTTCAGCATTTTGTTTCTCCGGCTAGAATGATAAGAGACAATAAGGATTAAGGTCTAAATTTTTAATGAATAACTGCTGATACACAGTCAAGCATCAACAATATATATATATGCAATCAAACCTGTTGATCTCACTGAACACAATAAGAGAACGACCCAGGCTACCTCAGAGTTCCTTTCATAATTTCAGACTAAACAAAAGGAAAAAAAGATTCGAAGCAATATCTATATTTCAATGAATAAAAATAGTACGGAAGTAAGTTGAACAAGATAGTTAAGAAATTTGATCATTTACAACAAGATTCACTTGTTCATCATCATTGCTATGCACTAATATTTGATCATTTTCAGGAAGAAGAAACTAAGGAATTTGCCTCAAATCAAGATACAATATACCAAGCCATATGCTCCAAGATGGCGATCTCAAGAAGGTTGCTTTGGAGGAGGCACGAAGGTATAAGTTTCATGTCCTTGACTTAATTCCTACTATATATGATCTAGTAGTGTCATCATAACAGCTGGCTTTCTTCAATTTTTGTAGATTAGTTGATGAATTAATTGGCAGCTTCAAAGATACACTATTAATTGGTTTGTAATTATACCTTTTTGTATCTTATTCGTTTCTTAATTTCTCAGGTCATGAATCCCATCTATTTAACAATACTAGGTTTCGCTTCCACGCGCGTTGCGCGTGGCACTTTGTGTGCATACTAAATTATTTTTTCTAAATTATAATCAGAGGTGAAAAATATATTCAATTAATTGCAGGACTCATGTGAACAAAATAAATGTTTAAATACTTTAAAATAATAAGAGATGACAAATATTCAATTAAATCAAAAGTGAGAGCTTATTATTATCAAAGACACTGAAACAAATTTTCTTCGTCTCCGTAAATGTTTGACCATCTTCACGCTGACCTACGACCTACATATGACATTAAAAATCAAGTGTTAAAAAATTGTGGTCTTTTAATATTATTTATTTAATATAATGAAATTGTGTTTTGTTAAAGTAAAAAATTATCTTTACGAAAGCAGAATTTCTTTATATACAACATTTTTTGTATATGTTCCCTTTTGCTTCTTCGTATACAACATTTTTTGTATATGTTCTCTTTTGCTTCTTCGTATTTTCTGACTTGACCAAAACTTTTGTTGTAGACATGGAAATTCCCTGAGATAGTGCCACATATAGTTGTCATGCATACCTATTGACTTGCTTTTCTTCATTTTTTTTCCCTGGGACTTCCCGAATTAGTTGCTTATTACTTGTACTCAAAATTAGTCACCATCCTCTGTTATATGAAAGAGTTTCGTAAAAAAACACCTTTCTGATTAATCAATATAAGGCATTTGGTATGAGCCTATGAGTATTTCAATTTATTCCTTTGTTTTCTTAATTAATGGGCATGGGCTTTGATTTTTTGGTATAGTATTCCAACTGCGTTAATTATTTTCTAGGGTATTCTAGGGCTTTGTTCTATAATCTTTACCGGTTGTGTTGCTTTTTAGAATTAGCTAAAAGCATAAATAATATGCGTTATTCAAAAGCACAACGGGCTCAAGGCCCATCCATATATGGATTATGGACATCTTCAGCCCATACATTCCTTCTTTATAGATTTATAGTGTATAGTAACATTCTTTTATAGTTATCCACAAAAAAAAACATTCTTTTATAGTTAAGAATTTTGTTTAGATGGATTAGTTTTACTTTTGACTCGAAAATATTAGCTAAAAAATGTATTAATATACAGTGTTTGTCTCAAGTCATAATCATATAATATATAATTTGTTCTAGTGGTGTTGGAATTCTCAAACGCAAGAAAGGGTGGGCCTCACAACATTATTTTTTGTTGGTGTAAGGTTTAATAACATCAAATTAACAGCCCAAATAAAACAACAAATACTTCGTAAGAAGAAGTAACCATTTGCGAATTGTAATATCTGAATAATTAGCTAAATTGATTAATCAAATTAAAAATGATATATATAAATACGAAATATTAAATTGCTTGGCAGCTATACATATATTTAAAATTCAGATCCATATATTTGAAAATTCTCTAGTCTTTATTGTTGTTCTTGTTTTTTGTAGGTCTTGCTTCTTCTTTTGTCACGAATGCCTCGATGATATCCTTTCGCATTGAATATTGATTATGCTTAAAATATTGAAATCTTTTATCTTCGATCATCACGTATGCGTCAATTAATTTCTTCTTAGCCTGAAAAAAAAAGGAAAATATATAAGTTATAAATAATGATATTGAAAAATAAATAATAGAACAAATTAAGGATTCTAAGATAAAGGAAAATATATAAATTATAAATAATGAAATTGAAAATTAAATAATAACTTCTTGAGATTTCCTACGTCTGCCAACATCTAGATTAGAAAAGAAAGGAAATTACGTATAATTGGTGCATCATCACTGATGGAATATATATAAATATATATATATATATGAATTTAAAAACATGGTTACTTACCTCTCTATTCATGAGAACTTAATATTGAAAATCAGAAAAATTATAGAAGAAAAAGTAAAGGAGTATCTAAAGGCAAACAAATTTATGTATTACGATGTGCTAAATTGATGGATTGCTTATTTGGATTACTGTATATATAGGGGAAGAGTTTGAGATTATGTATTATCACAATTCTTATTATAGTTAAACATAAATACTTCAGTTCTATCTATACTATATATTATTATCAGAGATGGATTTCAAACCCAATACCATACGTAATTATATTGTATAAGATATCCAAGGAACTGCCAAGTGTCAAGATCAAGGCTAACATGCCCTTATCACCAACATAAGAAACTCTCCAATGAAGAATCCACTTTTCTGGTAGTTAGTTTTATTCGAATATATACATATATCAATTAATATTTGCAATAGAGAAATTAAATGCAAATTAACAAAATTAAAAATTAATTATATAATGGCAATTTTTAGAAATAAGTTAAATAAATACGGATATAATAGGTATTTTTAAAATTAAATAAGGGTACAATGGACATTTCAAAAGTTTCTCAAAACTCGCACTTTTATATATAGTATATATATAGATATAGATTAGATTAACTTTTCTGACGTTGGCTGTTAATTAATTACAACAAATTATGACAATTTTAATTTAATTATTGGAGACTTTTTTTCTATTATTAATTAATAATTTTAATTTTAAAGAGCCACCACCGACTTTGGCCTAAAAAAAAAAAACACCGCCGACTTTTATAATATATATCCCCTATAAAAGCCATCCTATTTGATCCCAATTCTCATATACTCTCTCAACCAAAATCAGATTGCGGCTCTCCGGTCCCAACGTCTCAAATCAGTCCAAGTCCTAAGAGGTTCGCTTCCCTTCTTTTGATCTTTTGCTTTTTTTTCCTTTTGATCTTTTGCTCTCTTCTTTTCTTTTTCACATTGTTTTTTCGAGATAAAAAACACCAAAAGGCTTTCTATATATCCCAACACATGTTTGATCCTTGCATTGATTATTTCTGTTTTACGTAATTTGTTTTTGTTAGAAGAAAGACTTGAATTTCATCTTTATCTTCATCTTTCTTCTCTGTTTTCGGTTGGTACTACTTAGTCTAAACTTGCAAGTTAAATTAAGTTTAGTCCTAAATTAAATAGGGAAGGAATTGATTTCTAATTATTTGGCGGCTAATATCAGATTTTATTACCTAATTTCGTTCTCTCGGTAGCTATGGATACTCTCTAAGGTTTGCAGGTTCGGGCCTTCCACTCTAATTTCTCAGTATTTTTCTGCTATTTTCTGTCGAATCATAAATTCTTTTACAAGTGTTTTCTCATTATTATTAATTAATTAATACTTGATTTTATTTTCAAATCTTCCGTAAACTTTGTTTGTTTGTGTTTTATTTTTTTTCTTTTTTCTGGCTAACGGGACTTGAGGGTTTGAGTGCAGTTGGCGATTCCTCTCTATCCATCAATCGTGATGTCTGTAAGCCACTAAGCCTCTCCCATATCTGTCTTTTATATTGTTTTTAATCATTAATTTACTATCTCTATCAATCCTATCGGATTTCAAAGACAGTGAATATCTGTCTTTTCTCTCCATACATTATGCATGAAATTTAAAATTTTTATTGTTTGCTATGCAGTTCTTTCAATATTGTCCCAGTTTAATGAACCAGCCTATAAAAGAAACGGTAATTAAATTCATGGAACCTAAAAAATCTTTTAGAGTTCAGCATCACGTTATTTTATATACTAATATATATAGTGTGAATAGGCTCATCAATCTAATTAACTATCCTTTGTTATAGGTCGCACCAGCCACCATACCAGAGGGTTGTCTAACTCATCTTAATTGGAGGGATGTGCATGGTATATTAAGTGAAATTCGAAACGAAGGAGAGTCTAGTAAGTAAATTTAAATTTATGTAAATTTGCTAATTTTCAAAGATAAATCGCTCAACTTCAAGGGTTTAACTTGGTATAATAGGTACTTTAATTTTTTATTTTTTTTTTTGAAAAGATAATAGGTACTTTAATTGGTTTTTGTCAATTGTTGTGCTATGTTTATATTAAACTTTTTTCATTACTAAATCAATATTTCTCTTTTAGGTTATCCTTGGTCAATTGCGGTACTTGAGGCCGTTGAAGCACAATACAGAAAGTATTGTGGACCTTTGCCTCTATTATCTCAGCAAAATCTACTCGATTTGTGCCCAAAAGCCGTCGGCCGTAATTATTATCCTCCTGACTTCACCTATAAAAATTGGTCTAAGGCAATAGTTTATAGCGCACAAGATTATCCTCCAGCCTCGGTAAGTAAATTTGGAATTTTTATATTGCAATTTTTTTTTTTTTGCCAAAGCAATTTTTATATTTCAACTATTAACTTTATTGGATAAATTTTTCAATAATGTGACATATTTATTACAGCCAATTCATCAGTCGAGTCCGGGTGTATATATTTATGACTATAAAAACATTCCTGCATTTGATAGAATACGCATTATGATACATCTCAACAAATATCCGTTGATCGCTTATATGGAAGTTTACCCATCACTACTTGATCTTGACGCGGTAAGTATTACTTAATAAATACCAATACTGAGTGACTTGACTAAGTTTAATTTTACTAACTAGTTTATTCTTAGTAAACTTATATTGCTTATTTGAAAAATAAATTTATATTGTAGCTCGTATTCAACTAATATACTGATTTAATGATATTTTTTATTATATGTATATTCATTTATATATAGCATATCTTTAAACAAATAATAATCTCTATCATGTTATTCTAACTTTTAGCTATATAATAGCTCATCTCATCTTATACATGAAGTTAGTCAAGTGTCCTCATGACAATACTAATTAATTGTTTTTTGAATTTAGAAAACAATTTATGAAGGGCCAAACGATGAGGAGTCGATTGAACGTTTAAATTATAATTTTGATCATGATAATTTTGTTCATGATGATCACGTTGTCCTTCTAGTTGGTTATGGTACTGATCATGTTATTGGAAAAAATTACTGGCTTGTGAAGAATTCATGGGGAAAAGAATGGGGAGATAATGGATATGGAAGGGTGAGCAGAGACGTCAAGTTAAGAGGAGAATTTTTGTTGAAGGACAGGATGACCCTTCCAATGGTCACTGCAAAATTGCATCGCTATCAAGATAATCTTAATGATTACTAAAAAAAAGGCGCAAGGGCATTTCTTAATTTATTTGATAATTTATCTTAGTTTTCATGATTTTTGTTTTTGTTCTTAAGAAGAATTAATGTCGCATAAACTATTTTTTTAATTATTATTAATGTCTTTTCAGTCCTTTGTGGCTTTATATAAGAAGGAAAAAAAAAAATCCAGCTCCTCTTTTTTTCTTTGCTCTGGTGTTTTTCGTTTTCTTTTTACATTTTGGTCAAAAGTATATTAATTAGTGACAATCTCATCAAGATATATACGACAGATACAAGCTTGATGAACAGAGTTATAATCGTCTTCGTGTTCTTTTGCTGAAATAATCAAACGTAAGCATCAGAAAGCTGTGAATTGCATTAATATAATCTCTTTGAACAGCAGATTAGAAAGAAGAGTACTAATAAGCATGAAGAACAAGTATTGATATTGATGTTTCCGAAAATGCATAAAATTAATAGTAACTAATAGCAATAAGCCACCAACTCTGATCATGGGATAGGTATGGGAAATGGTGGATCCTCTGTCTTTCTTTGTTACAAGCAAGCTTTGCTGGCTATCATTTGCCAATCGAGATGAGAAATTTGCTTAAATTCTTTCGTTACTACTAGTATTAGATTTTCTTGATAAGTTTAAGGATATTCAAGAGCCATTGATACTTTGTATGCGAGATCATCTTGTGAATGGAGCACAACAGAGTCTAGGGCAGAGTTAATAACTGGCCTTTGACTGGAGTTCCAATTCTTAATGCCACCCGACCCAAGTCTCCAGCAGTCCAGCTTGATCCCCTAGACATGTCTTTCCCATCCCAAATCTTCCTTCTCATCTGCGAGCTTCTCATCTTCAGTGCCACTGACAAATGGAGTCACCTTTCTGAACTGCCGCTTGAATCTGCACCAAGTTTTCATGATTTTTTTTTTTAGGGAAATTAATGTTGCATAAATTATTTATTTAATTGTTATTTATGTCATTTCAATCCTTTTTGGCTTTATATAAGAAGAAAAAAAATCCAACTCTTCTCTATCCTTTTTTCTTTGTTCTGTTGTTTTTCGTTTTCTATTTACTTTTTGGACATGAGCTTTTTTTTTCTTTTTGCAACAAACGACAAGATATTTTATTTAGGTATTAGAAAAGAAAGTACAAGCTGAAGGACTACCTCTGGCCAAAAAAAAAACAATTAAAAGCTGAAGGACTACTACATATATCAAAAAAGGTCCCTGGCCTGCTTCACTTGATTAAAAGAAAATGAAGTCCTAGAGTAAGCAACCATTGTAGCCAAGTAGTTGGCTACAAAATTACATTCTCTGTATAGAAAAGACAGCCTGACTTCCTCATTGGAAACCAAACCATCGTGTATGCCATTGACTAGACTTTCTCATAATTAAGACTATGAAGATACCATTGACTAAACTTTCTCAGTTGGATCATCATCATACACGATGTATGGATCTCATATACATGCATAAATACATATATACACACATACAATCATATCTCATCATCTTGTTTTGTAATTGTCACCCCCGATGGGAAGCGCCGTGCCTCCTGTTATACTATCATTCATAAGAGTAGACCCAAGAAAAGCAGGAAAGCAGGCCCGGGACAGATGCCACTTTCATTCAATTGCCGATCGATCTTCAATCTTCAACTGTGGCCGGTTTTGAAGTTGGCCACTGACTTCTGAAACCATCCCCTTATGAGTAAGGCCATGAATAGCAACTCAAATCCTTGTAGTAGTAAAGTGGCAACCATGTCTCCATGTGCAAACTAACTTCAGCAAGTTACATGTATTGAGACAGCCATTGTTTACACATATCAAGCACGGGAAGAGCATTCGCATGTAAAGCCTGAAAAGGATATTTAAAAAACATTAGAAACTTCTCATTAACGAGCATTCCCAAAAGCACTTGATCCAACAGCTACTTAAGACTAGACGCATGACATGTCTTCTTTGCTAGAATTTTGACACAACTCCATCACTTTTAATGAAGAAAAGCAGTATCATAGGGGATTGACTATCGAAGTGAGTGTACACATTATGCATTAACTTGTTGAGGTCTTCCGCCCTGCTCTTTACCAGAAGCAGGAGGGAATATATTAAACCTCAATTAACTCAGTGCCCTTCTCTAGTGAAGGACACGAGGAAGCATTTTCATGTCTTTATAGTTACCCTACACAGAGAACTATTAAACCCATGCTGGCCGGTGATTTAACTGTCACAGATTTAACTCCATATAGTTCTCATAAACGGTGACACCTAAGGGGGGAAAAAGATAAGAAGAAAAATATGATGCAGGACAACCTGATGTGCAACATATTGGACATCAGCCACACTTCCACTTCGAGAAGCAATCTGGAAAGCACTTTTAAGGCGACCGCAAACAACACATGCCAGCACTTTCCTGCATGGGAGTAAAGAACAGAAATACAGACAAAAAGCCATAAAAAAATATAAGATGGTGGTATAGAAGATATGAACATAAATAACGTAATCTATAATCATCTAATGAAAACTATATGACATTCATCAAAATTGGAGGCAAAGAAATGCAAAATGTAGAATTTTTAAATTTCTTATGGAAAGTAGCTAAAAATGAATTCCTTGTCCATTACATGGTGAATGCACAGTTCAAAGTCTTCTATGTTAAGTGAGCTTTAATCTGCATGCTCTTGTGACAAGTAAACCTATGGAACATTTTCCAGCAGCAATTGAAACTATTCCCCTTATGATACACTTAGTCCAAAAATCTATCCATAGAGAGTTTAGAATCAGGTTGCACTCTCTCTATTTAAACGCTTCCCTTAAATTAGTGAGCCAAATAGATAAGGAGGAAAAACAGGGTAAGGAAGAGATAGCATTTGAGTTCTTTAAGAAATACAACATTGACGAGCTTATTGGTGAAAGACTGGATTGCCTAGAACTTCTTCTTTTTCTTTTTTTTTCTTTTTTAAAATTTTTATTTTGGCAATGCCAATTGCCAAGTAGAAGTCTATAGAGCAATCACTTTTTATATACCATTTACTGCATAGCAGGCTAGTTTCACCTTTCAGGGGATCTAAAGCAAGTAGCCTCACCTAAGTGAATGCATACCTGTCAAACCCGGAAGTAACAACAACTATGAATATTAAAAACAAGCAACAGAATTACCTGTGACTGCTGGTTAACATGTCAATGAGACGGTCAGGGCGTTCTTTGTGTCTATTAGCATACACATTAATAGCAGCCCCCAAAACCTACAGCAATCCAAAAAATTTCATGATAAATAATATTCATCAATAAAAACAAAAAACAAAACAAAACACAACAAAAAAAAGATATGGTCACTAAGTTGCTGGTTTCATTTTAATGAGAAAACTATCATATATAATCAAAATAGTCATCATTTGCTATATTTGATTAAGTTTGTTTCAGTTGATGGATTGGGTTGCTTTCCATGCTCAACTAGACATATAAGCTGAAGGCAGAGAAAGAAGCTCACAGTTAACAGCAGTACTGCACTTATGACACCTCTATTATTTGGCCTGTGCACCTATAAAATCTAATGAATGACTAATATTTTGGACCAAATGAAGCATATTCAGTCAGAGATAGTAGTCTGAGGAACTTGACCAGGAGATGGTCGTGGAACCTCTTTGAGAACTATGGAACTTCTAAATTTTAATGAATGAAAAATAAAAACAAATACACATGCTTCTGAAGCAAGTTCGTTTGATATTTTCAACCATCAAAAGTATATTCAATCCGATGTAGTAATTAAAGGAATTCGAGACCAAGAGGTGCAAGTGGATTCTATTCTATACAAAAAATTTTACTTTACAACATTAACACAAATTAAATGGCATTAGAAAGAATTTACTCCTCAAAGTTCAGCTAATGCACTTTAGTGCCTCTGTGTTATGAGCCATCACTACCCATGCACTAATTTTTTATTGTTGAGGCTCATTACATTTAACTTCATGCCTAACTCTCGTTTCATTTGGTAAAGAAACCTTTCAAACTACCAAGATACACCTTCAAAAGGGTTGGACTTCTAGTAAGTAACAGTATATTGATTTATACCATATTAAAAAAAAAAAAAAAGAAGAAGAAGAAGAAGTACATTACCTGGTCCCAATCATCATCATCAATTGTTCCTTTTATATTTCTAAAAAATTCGGTCAACTGGCTGCCCTTTTTCCTTTCAGCTAGTGATGAAGCAACAGCAGCATAAATGTCAACAGCTGCAAAGCGTGGACAATACTTCAAATGTTAAAAGCACAGCTGCATTAAGTTAAACTTTAAGATCTTGACAAATAAGAAAACTAGTATGTTGCAACCTGGAAGATTAAATTCATATATAATTTGGAATGCCAAATCAAAATTCCTCTCAACAAGAGTTTCTGCAATCTCACACCTCCTCCTGAAAAGCAGCAAGCACAACAAACCATTCAGTGCTCAATGTCATTATCATCCAACTTTTAATGTGAGCTGCATTAACAATGCAACCACAATCATACTGCTTACTGTCAAATGTGCAGTTCCATCCTGTGCATAGTACACCATACCCATGCAAATGCATGGTGAATGAATTAAAGTAATTAATTTAGATATGAGATTGAATACTGACAACTGCAAACATATTAAAACAAGTTTCATCAAGCCTTCATTAACTCCAATTTACATGTTCACAACCGGCATTCAACCAGTGTAAGCACTTCCTGGACAAATTTTAAAATACAAAAGATATGCTTATCCATATCATAATAAAGATTACAGTGTAACCTTTATTAACACATTATTGAGTTAAAACTTCTTTAACAAGATGCTAACTAAGGTTTCCATCTATATATGGTGATGGTTTGAAAATATATTTAAACTAGCTGCATTTTCTCATTTCTAATTATAATAGATAGTTGTGTCCTAATTACGTCATGAGCCAATCATGGTTGCCTACTTGTTGATGACATTCTAAGTAGAAAGATCAGATAAACTATTATACCACTCTGATACTTGAACATGATTCAAGATGAAAACAACCTGAAGGTTTCTGGGTCATTTGGATTTCCAAAAAGTGAATGTCTCCACTGTGGTCCATCCGAATCATTAAAGGATTTGACAACTTCCACCTGCACAGCCCAACAAATTTAAACTTAATGATAAAATTTCCAATGAAAATAACATTAAATAAAAGCAATTGGGCTTAAATCATGTGTTCCACAATTTCAATCATTAGTTGGACAAGTTTTCTTCACCAAAGAAACTGATCTTGTCATTATTCAACAATAAGTGCATCAAATCCTTGTAAGCAGTGAAAACATTAGTGCAAGCCTTGTGTCTTTACCAAATTCATTTATCACAACTAGAATATAGTTTATGCCACTACCTGGATTGCCACTCTAGCTGAAAACTTGACAAGTCCTTCTTCCGTAAGCTTCTCAGAGGCACTCTTTCCTCTGACACCCTTCGTGACAAGCTTGGTAGATTCTCCACCTTTGTATCGTGCTGATAACCCCTCATCAAAATGCATCTACAACAAATGGAAGGATGAATAGTAGCAGAGGATTAGCAGGTTCGTGTTATTTTTAACAAGCCTTACTCATGCCTATGACATGTATGGTTGACATTTTGTACATGAATCTAATAAAGCTATATTGCTACCATATGTTGTTTTTGGAGCATCTTTCTTCCTTTTCTTTCTTTGTAGAAAATAATGCTTATGGAGTGACAATCTACAGTACCACAAAGATTTTCTGAACATGATGTACTTTGTCAAACATCAATCTATTCTACAATTAGTTTTTTGGCAGAATTGCTCTAGTGTATTTTTTTGCTACATAATTGCTCTAGTGTATAACTCAGCATTCCAGTACTGAATGTTCAGAAAAGAGTGGTTATAATGAAGCTACCTTAGCATTTTCCAAATGTCTGATAGCTTCCTCTTGCGAAGAAGAATTCATGAATAACTGGATACAACAGAGCCCAGCTGCAACATGGTCCTTCTTGATTACCTGAACCATCAAATAAATTTATGAAAAGAATTTAGAAAATCTGCTTGACAGTTGAAAATACACAGTTTAGCATACATTCCAGATTTATTCATTGATTTAATTTGGCTTTGGTGGAGGTTGGAATGGTTTCAGACCAACAAAAGGCAGAAAAGACTCAAAACAGGTACTTCACAAACATGTTATGTTATATATAACTTCTTGTTCATCCAGTATGATGTAGCTACTAGTTCCCTTTATCTACAATCTGCACATTAAAAGTCCAAAGAGAACAGGATCCTAAAAAGTTGTTCAGTTCTGCTCCATCAGCAAGTGAAACCACCCCCCACCCCCAAAGAAAAACAAGTTTAGCAGGTAGCACATACAACGGAATGATGAAATCCAGACATCTCACAGCATCAAAAATATTTAAAAATGAAAGCCGAGTTACCTGAAACTTGTATAGATAATTGAAATGCTTATGAGTTTCACAATATGTGCAGATACGACCAAGGGCAGCAGCTGTATATTGATTTACTAAAGCATCCTGTTGTTTTGAAACTGAAATTCTTGTTGAAATCACTTCCTCTAGAACTGGCATAGCACCATAGCCAATGCACAAGTCGCACAAATCATCAATGGTCCCATAGTCAGTTGCCAACGGATCTGACCTTTGAGGGGATGAGGATGAAGTCACTACTCCCATTGTTGTCGGTTGAGCAGGTGGAGGAACAGCATTAGGAGGAAAGAACAACAAGCAAGCATCGTTGAAGTGGCCGTGTTTAAACATAAATCCAAGCAAGTGCTGACGAGCATACTACGAACACCAATATCATAGAACTGGTTATTGGGAAGTAACAAACATATTTACAAGAAGGAAGAATGAGCAACATGAATTATAGCAAGGGACACCCAGGGGTCAGCCCAATTCAGAAAATTCACAATTGAACACACCGCAATAACAATCAAGCTCCTCCTATACATTAACTATGGCACTTAGGTTCGGGTAAATGCAAATCTATGGAAAGAGAACATAACTGACATAACAAGTTGATCTTACTTCTTGCAAATAGTTAACACACTCAACATAACGAGCACTGTCCAAGTTGCTACGTGGTCCATCTTCAGAGTCAGGGCCATATGGAGAATTGCTGTTTGTGGATTCTTGAGACCGCCTAGATCTCTCAGAACGAGGGAAGGTAGATGGCATGTATAGAACATTGAGATATGAATCAGCAGAAAGAGAATCATCCAAGATTGTTGGTGCACTTTTGGCCAAATGTTCATACCTGCAACATAGATTGTATTAGAATATTCCATGCCATAATGAACAACCAAAAGATCCTACTCACTTTTTTATTTTCACATGATAAAGCTCTACTAGCATAGACTAGGTGTCTCAGGAACATTCATATCCAGGTTGTTGAATTCAATTATTAAACCCTGACTTAAGTTTCTGGACAGTAGGGCACGACTTCTTGCTTATTAGAAACCTATTTTAACTCAAACTGCATGCCATCTTACATGGAACGAACAGCTGAGACATCCACTGGTGGACCTCCTTCAATTGTATTAATGATCTCTACAATGACGGGCGCGGGATCACCTTTGTACAATTGAAGAGCTTGCCTGAGTAAATAAAAGAAAGAATATCAACAATTCAGCATTACATGAACCCAGTACAACTTACTCCTTGTTACTTAATAATAATTTTTGAGATATATCCAAACATACTTGAACTTCACACGAGCTTGTGAATAGTGCTCCATCCGAAGCAAAGCATGTCCCCAAGCGTTCCACACAGGGAAAACATCAATCTGAGAGACATAAAACCTACTCAAAACCCCAAGATATTCACAGAGAACAGTAGAACTGAGTACTAGAATATCTGCACAAATTAGTTACCTTGCACTTCTTGCAAGTATATACAGCCATGCTGTACCGTTCTTCAACAATCAACCTGTCACGAAGACGTGCAGATGACTCCTTGTCAGCAATATCATCAAGGGAAGCAGCAATTCCTGATCCCAGAAGGCTCTGAAGCAGCTCAGCTCGTCCCAGCCAAATATCTGCTTGAGACAAAACTTCAGATAACTCATCTGTGGACTGACTACCGACACTTGAGCTACCAGCATCAGAGGATGCATCATCAGCGTCCCTGTTTCTTTCAGAATTACTGGAAAGATCATTACCCCCAGTAAGTTTTCTCAACAGTGACTTCGCATATATTAGTCCCTGCATGCAACAAAAGTCAAGATACATAACTGACTTGGATAATTGTTTGCGTTGAGAATTCCAGTTAAACTAATAAGCATACACTACAGCTTTTATTGGTTGAGGCATAAAACCATGATTAAGAATATATTACTTCTAAATATTGGCAGTTGAAGGGCTTGAGAAACCCAAATACCTGAACAAATGTCTCTGTGGCGTGATATGCTCGGCCAATTGTTTCCATAGATGCACTGTCAGGCAACTGCTGGGAACCCAAAACAGTCTTCATCTGATTAACACATAAGTCTAGGGCACTTTTGGCAGACACAAACTCATCAGAGCATAAGGAAAGCAATGCCTACAAACAAGGAAAAAGACAAATCAGAAGATTGAAAGATCCAAGGATCAGAAAGTATAATAATAAACCAAAAAAGCCACTCATATTTCAACATTATATCCAAGCATTCTAAACACCTAGCAATACTACAATTTAGTTCATTCCATTGCCACACCTTGAAGAGAATAATGTCAGGGGAACTTTCATATCTGTGAGATGTTCGAACTACTTCATCTTTACCAGCATCACCTGTTAGCATCCATTCCTCAGCAATTGATACAGAAGGGAACCGTTCTTGCGCATCTACATATGAAGATACACGATCCTCTTGAATCCCAGCCATTGCCTCCCAAGCAACTTTTTCAGAAGGTGACAAACCAGAATTCTTTCTTTTCCGATAAACATCTTTAGGGGCAGACTTCTCTCCATTGTTGCGAGGAGTCCAAGAAAAAGCTCTACGAGCCTCCTTTTGCAAGTTACTTAAACTACTAGTGAAGGATGACCTTGTAGGTACACCTGATCTTGGTTTTGGTTTTGGCCTTGTTCCAGAAACAGATATCCTGGGTTCACGAATTGGAGAGCTAATACTGACAGCAATAGCTTTGGCAGCATATGATATGATTAAACCGTTGTCTTTCAATGAAGGGAACTCTTTAAGGATCTGTCAGACAGATTATCAAATCTAGGATTCAGCTGATGAGAAACATAAGCCAAAAAAGAAGTACAACAGAAAGGGAAAAGGAAACAAAGAGAAAAACTGGCAATTATTCTTTGCTCTCCATATACAAGAGCAACTAGGATCAGTAGTCAACCTCTCATGTCAGCACGAATGGTATTATTCAAAAACTTTTAAAAAAAATGATATTTAAAATAAAAACTGAAAGGGCATCATAATACCAGAGAGGCTGATTCTAGTTGTTTCCTCATCAGCAGAACCTCCAATATTAAATGTGGGTGCTCATGCAAGGAAGAACATCGTTGCTGCCATGGCAATGGCAAAGCAGCCAGAACACGAAGACCTAAAGCCCATGAGTTAAGTCGAGAAACCTCAACATCTGAAATATTCCCATCTCGTCGCTTCAAGAAGAAGTGAACCTTCACAAAAAGACAGAAATGGATCATTTACAAACTCTTTCTAACTAAATCTAACTTATGGGTATAGGAAAAACCCCAAAAAGAAGCCTGATGAAACAATTAATTACAAGAAGTTGCTTCGACCGTAGGTTGGGTAATAGCTGCATCGCACCCATAGCAACTGGTAGAGCATCATCAGAATCACGTAGTGAGGATAAAAAACGCGAGGCTTCTGCAGGACCTCCACCATTCAGGGGATCTGCTGTCAGGAGCTTCACAAGCTGTCGGCCCTGAAGTTCTCTACGCAGTTCTATTGATAATCCAGCACTTTCAGCTACTTCTAAAGCAGCAGAAACAGCTCCTTTCCCAGCTAATCTTAGAGCTAAGCCTTCAGGATCTTGTTTGCACTCAGCTTCAACCTGACATTTCGAGGAAAAGGAAAAAGCATTAGTATTAGTTAGAGTCAAGTCTGAAAGAGAATAATCATTTCTCATTTAATTCATAAATAAAAAAGAACTACGACCTCTTGCCAACTTCCATGGTGATGATCTGCACTTAATATATGGCTGTACCTCTGCAAAGCTTGTCTCCTTTGCAAGACCTGGATAATACCAAACAATACATCATTTACCCATTAAATACTTTAAAACACAGAGAAATCCTATCAAGCAGCATATATAAGAGGCAACAAGAATAGAAGTCCCAGCATCCAGAAAATCTAGAACCTCATTTCTAACAGGATCATTTTGAGGCAGGTGGCAGCTGCACATGGTTAGAACATCTAAAGCAGCGTCAAGTTCCCATCTGTGCATGTACCTGAGGAAAGATATTATAATTTGAGGGAGACTCCACAAGTCCAGGCATGTTATGAATATTGCATGCATTGCAACTTAAGCATAAATAACATTAATGCCGATGGCTGAAACAGGCTTGACATAGTAACACTCAAAAGACCAGTGTTGTTACTTGCTAATTATAGGGCCCATATGAATAATTTGTCGACTGCTCTTATTTCAAGCAGTCTTGTTTCTTGCTGAGTTTTCTTCCCAGCTGGAATGAGTGATATATTTTTCCACACTAAGCATTCTAGAACAGCCACCTTATATTTTGACACCCAAATAGACTAGTCCTGTCACCTTATATATTTTTTTTCTGCCAAAAAAAAAAAAGACTAGTCCTGTCTCCTCTCATCAATGCCCATAAAAATACTTCAACACTTTTACCAGGGAAAGAGGTTCTGGTGATTTTCAAACTTTTAAAATCAATTGATATGTAGTATAAAACAACAAAAGGGAAAGGTATAAGTATATTGCCAGTATCATAAAGGGACAATAATATCTGTACTCTCTATACTGTAACTTAATAGAGGTGAAGGCATCCACCTCTCCTCCATTTTTCACCTCTTTTTTTTTTTCCTAATTTTTTTATATAGAAATAATTTGTGTTTTTTTTCCTTATATATAAGGAGAGAGAGAGAAGTTCAGGAATTCTGTTTGTCCTGTGAACTTTAGCCTTCTTTTAAATTTGAGCTTTTTTGCTAAGGATCTAAACATTATCAGTTACCTTCAAAATCTGATTTTCTTAAAACTGTCAACAATATTAGGCAATTTCTAGAAGGCCACCACACCATAGCACGGGCCAATATCTAGTGAATGTTTACTGGGACTACAATGCAAAGCTAATTGCTCAAATAAGAGCCTAACGCTTTCCAAAATGCTCAAATAAGGGCTTGATCTTTTAATTTGGCCAAATAAGGGCCTGGTGTCGAAATTTCTCACGCGTCATCCAACTGACGCCAGGCCCTTATTTGAGCATTTTTTATAACATTAGACCCTTATTTGGCCAAATTAGAAGATCGGACCCTTATTTGAGCATTTCGGATAACGTTAGGCCCTTATTTGGCCAAATTAAAAGATTAGGCCCTTATTTGAGCATTTTGACAAACGTTACGCCCTTATTTGAGCAATTAGCCATGAAAAGCAGCAAAAAGTCCTAGAGATCTTGGTATTGTAGCCCTTCATGTAGTCTCAAACTGCACACCAATATCATTCATGACAGTTATATTAATCGTGCATCATTACAGCAAAGAGAATATCAAAGCTTTTACATACTTGAGAGCAAGTCCAGCAGCCAGCTGTTTATCCTTCAAACGTAGGCAATACTGCCAACTATTGCTCCAGATGCCATGCGCCCCATAAGCTTGAGGTTGACCAGAGGTTGAATGGCTTTCCTCTCCACGTTCAATTAGCAATTGAAGCAACCGGTCTGAGGCTCCATTACGTAGAAAGCGATCAGAGAGTGCAAGAGCATCCATAAGTTTTCCTTCATCGATCAATCTAATAAAGGGGAGAAAATTGATAAGCAGTATGGCACAGCAGTCACAGAAAATGATGAGACTATTGTTAACCACTTGTTAGCTCCATTACTGCTCCTCAAAGTAAGCGTGTAAAGTTTTAACAGTACCAAAAACTGAAACCTCAAATAGTGACACTTGTAAAATCTAACAATCATATGCAACTGAAAATTAATACATTAATGTCAGAAAGTAGGATAAATAAAAGTAGTAAAAGCATGAGTACCGTTCCACAGCTTTTTCATATGGATCTTCATTCTCCAAACCAAAGGAAAGAAAAACTGTGTTATCACCTTCAGCTACTTCAGGCTTTAAGCAATTCTGCCATGAGTCCTGAGAAGAGCAATCTTTCACATTCAGGTCCAAGGTTGATGAGATGTTAGAGTTACCAACACTTTCATCAACTTCTGATTCTGTGTCACTGTCAGGTTCACGCATCCTCTTAATAACTGTCCTTGTTTCAGGTTTAACCTTGTTATCATCATCTCTCTGCATAGCAGTCACAGCAAATTCTGAAACCCGATGAAGGTTAGTTTGCATTTGTATCCATCGATTCAGAGTTGGGAACCTGTTACAGAAAAGTGAAATTTAAACAAATTTGTTAAGTATATGAGATACAAAAGTCTCAACATTCTGCCAGGAATGCATGGCACCTTTCAGATTGATCAAGTGCAAACTCATAAAACAACCGATCAGCATCAGGTGCCTGAATTAAATCATCATCCAAAGAGCTAGATATAGTAGAGTCACTGCCACTGTATAACATACTGCTCCCAAAAACACATGCCAAGACAGCTCTGACAGGAGATATTTTAACCAAATGTTTTACTATATCCAATTGCAGAGGATACAAAGGGATTCCAGGTGTTGCAGAGGAACGACTGTAACAGCTAGGCTTCGCTTCTCTAGCAGAAGGAGAAAGTACTTTATTTTCTGAACCACTACGAGGACATGTTGGAATGACAGGGATACATGCCCATCCATGACCAGACCGTGGGGGGTAAACTGGAGGTACGCATGCTGAAATCACTTCATGGACAAAGTCAGCAGACATTATTTCTGCTACTTTTCCAGCAGCATCCGTGCTGCCTCGGTCAAAGACCAAACGAGTTAAAAGCTGAAAAGTAAAATAGCAAAATATGAATATTTTTGTATTTAAGCAAAAAAGAAAGCATGCTACTCAGTTGCAATTAACATCACTAACATTCCCTCTTCCCTTTTCTAGGGTAAAATGAAATACCATTCTCTAAATTTCCTTGCATTCAAATAAAAGAACATTAACTTTATAAACTGAGAGATCCTTAGCTGTGGTATTCCATCAAGAAATAATTGAAAGGCAAACTATTGACATCATCACAAGAAAATCATTTTAAAGAATGGCAACATTCTCAGCCTCAGGGAATTAATCAAGAAAGCAGGGAAAGAAAATTTCTTACATCTTTAGGCCACTCATATACAAGTGAGAAAAAGTTAAAATCATGAGTTGTGTCTGTTCCATCCACTATGTCACCAATTGCAGCAATATGGAGAATAAATTGTGATAAATAGGTAGTGGGCTTTGCACTTAAAGGACCAAACAGTCTCTTCCCGGTATCCTTCATATCATAACCAACAGGCTGCATGCTGCTATCTCCAGTCATGGTTAATGATGTTTGTTTGATAGTTTTTAATCCAAGCCCAAGAACCCCATCCTTGTCAAGAGTGGACAGTACTTTCCGATCAGTACCTGATCCTTCCCCTTTAGTAAAACTAACTTCCACTTCTTCATCGGTTATAGCTCTTGCTAGGTTATGAAGTTTACCTAAGGTTTCAAACAACACAACGACATATGAGAACAACAGAAACAGATTTACCGAACCAAGATCAAAACAACAGCAGCAGCAGTAAAATTCTGTGTAGGATCCCTCTTTCCCGAAGAAACCTAAAAGAGAATTAGTACCACTAAGAAACTGTCGCTTGCCCATATGAGCATCTTCAATTATCTGATGTAGCAGAGCAAGAGCGCGTTCTCTTTGTCCTTGTCGATGGGAGTCCATAGAGATCTCCCCTGTCAAAATAGCCTGAAGAGCTGGACGACTATCCTGGAAGAAAAGGTGAAACAGGAGAATCACATACATTGCAATTTTCTCTCAAGAAGAGCACATCATATGCATCACACATGAAGTTTTCCCAAATGTAGAATTTAAAAAACCATCCACACAACCCTTGTGAAGGAAATAAAGAATGCATTATTTGATAAAAAGTTGATTGAGGCCAAAAAAGAACTGACTATATTTTCTTGATGACCTAGAAAAAGGAAAAGGGGAAAGGAAGGGAGAGGTAAAAGCAGGCAAAAATGCGCATTCAAGAAAATTCAAATTCTTACCACTTCCAAGAACTCATAGAATCGTTTGAGAACACGTCGTAACACAGATATAACTCCAACTTCATGGATCTGATCCCAGTAGGTAGAACCTACTTTTGGAGAACCTCCTGGATATATCTCAGATAACATAACCTGAGCCTGCCAGGAATATGGTCAAACATCAATAACAACATGACCATAAAACGAAACATATCAAATGGTATGCAGGAACCTCATTAGATTAGAAGTAGTAAAAATAAAAAAACAAACCTTAGAGCCTACAAATTTTTTCCTCTAAAAGAACATAAAAGCAGAACAATGACAAATAAAATATTATATTTCTTTCACATGCAAATCTGAGAAAGCCGAATCCCCTACCTAATGTAAGAGCATGTTTGGCCAAAAAAAAATGTAAGAGCATGTTAAATAATATTATCCTAATTTCCACAAAGGTTTACTTTGGGTTTTGCCTTGGCCTTAATTCAAGTTGGCCATTCCATGTACTGCTAATTGGGTTCAGTCAGAAGCTTAACATGGCATTAGAGCCTGGGTTTTGTGTTGCTCTCCTCTTGTTTTAATAATCACTAAATGCTACAAGAAATTGCCAAAAGAGCTAATAGGGGAGAAAAGGAACTTCCACGAAATCTCATATTTAATAATAACAACGAAAACTTTATAATTAAAACAGACAACAAGACATTAAAGCAACATATCCAGTCACTAATATAAATGGAAAAGATAACACTTCATTGTAACAAAACAAAGTTTAAGTTCATGGATGATGGATAATTGCCTGATCTAGAAGTTGCTGGGACATATTGGCAGACCTTGCTGAAGTTGCAGCAACATCTATGCACAGAAGAATCTGGAAGGACAAAAGAAAAGATCTAATTTTTTTCGGACTTGAGATATAAACTGGGGAAGAAAGAGTTAACAATGTAAGTAAGCACTCACAGTAGCCAAAGGACCTAACTGAGAGCGCAGCGAAGAGAAATCCAGATCCTGTACCGGAGAAGTCCCATCAGCCGCACGGGACACTGAATTTTCTACCTGCATAAATCACATAAATGAACTATGTTGTTTATCACAGGTGATGGCAGGGAACAGAAGGGTTTCAAAGAAACTTAGTCAAGCGCACCACAAAAAGAAAATTAAATTGGATCAGCAAATTATCTCTGTCTCTTACTCAGTTTGCAACAATTGCAGCTGATCTAATGGCAATACAAGGTCACTTACTCTGCCACTTCAGAAAGAGCACAACCTGCCTAGTACAGCAGGGCTTTTCTATAAACAGGCATACTCATCAAGTATCCAATCAGTCATTAATATGTTGCTAATCAGTATCTTAATTGAAGGCCAAAAACCTAGTCCACTTCACTTCAATATCTTGGGCCATACTATAAAAACAAATGTATGATCAAAAGAGAAAATTCCCATATATCTCAAAGTGGTAAGAAACTAGACCTCATTTAAAGAAATTTAACAAAAAATTAATAGCATGAGACATAGATCTTAAAGTAAGTGTAGATGGAGTTTGACTTAATAGAGACCAAACCAGAATTGTGGTTCCAAAAGGAACAGATAGAAAATTTGGGTACTGGCTCATCTGCATTAGTGAATAGGAGATGGTAATAAATTTCTTACAAGATTAACAATAACAATTCTAAGGAGAGGACCAATCGCAAAATTCCATTTAGGGAAAACAAAATCACCAAAATTTGAAGAAAACCCAAAAAAGTTCTGAAAATCATCAAGTCAGTAGATTGTTTAATTAAAGCTGGTGATGAAGTAGAGTTTTGAGGGTTTCCGCAGGATTGTGGAAACATTCTCTTTGAAAGAGAATTGGAACTCTCTAAAAGAGAATGTTATTTATGATTCTGCTACATCAACCTCGATGCTCCACATTGTTTCATATTCCCAAGAACATTCAAATAATGACCTAATCACCAGTTAGAAAGTCAAAATATCAAAGGCTTCAAGTTATAAGACAGCTAGATTGATCATTCCAAATTCTCCTCAAAATCTGGAGAAGAGATAAGCAGTAATTTCTACAAAGCAAAGCATGATATCTACAATAAAATCAAGTAAGATCTCATATGATATATTCAGATCAGGGTCAACCAGAGGGAAACCATATTGCTAGGAACCATACACATAGATCTCTCAATTTGATAATTATACTGAGAAAGTTGAACAGGATTTCACAGCACAGATTCTGCCATCCCAAATCATATATATCTAGCCCAAAACCTAGGAACACCCCAGATGCAATCCTTCTAAAAACATATCAACAAACTCCTACGAGGAGGGAAAAAGGCCCACGACCTTACAAGAGTATATTTACATGCTGACTACCTTCTTTTTTTCTTTTCTTCTTTTTTTTTCCTCATCGCCTATTCTCGAACGAGGCATAGCATGCAAAAACATTGTTAACTATAAAAATTCTTCATCTATGAATCATCCTAACAAGTGCAATGTCCAACATTTTGTTTTTACGATGCTTGAACATACTTAGGAGTTTTTCAAAAGAATACACAGCCTGATACACAGAACATTCTGAAATGAAACCAGACTCAAACTAACTCCAACAGATACCTGTTGCAAGTGCATTAGACAGAAAATATTTTAAAAAGAAGGCAGAACAGTAGATAACTACCATACAAAACTAAGGTATAAAGAGCGCCGTGGAAGAAAATAATGTGAAAGCATAACTGAAGAAGTTACTATGGGACTCTTCAGGAACTTACATGCACTTTTCTAAATGCGCTATCCACCCACTCAGCTAATTCAAGGGTTGCTCTGTCTTCTGCAGATAACGAAAACCGATGAACTGCCTCTTCGCCAATGTCATATTTTGCTCTTTGCATACAACTGAAAAGAGAGAGAGAAAACCTCAATTCTTACCTTCTTTGCTTACACTCTTCTTTCCAAAATCACCCATAGAATCAAATTTGAAAGAAATGAAGAAAAAATGAGCGGTACAGCTAAGGGTATAAAAAGAAAAGGAAGAACAATGTTCTTTTGACTTTTCAAATGAGATAATTATTTTGGGACAAATAAAGGTATGTAAATGGGACTGAATACGTGACAAAGGAGTATAAATCAAAACCAATATTTCCACATCCAAAAGCATAATTGATCATAATTATGAGAAGTCTTCTTTACTTACTTCTACGACTACTCCTGTATCAACTCCTACTCTAATTTATATCATGACAGATTTCTCGCCTAGATGTCAATAGAGTAACGCATTATGAAAATAATAAATAATTTTAATCTCTAAATCCAAAGGTTTAGGCTCACTATAAGTATAAATAACCAACTCAACTAAGTACTATGCTAGTAATTTGTTCCATCATGCAGAAACACCATACCTTTTCAACTTAAAAAAGAATTCAAAAATAGTTTAAATTATTTCACCAGCGATAAAGGATAGTAAAGACCATTTCTTAACAGATATATTTCTACATGGGACAAAGAAACTTGATTAACAGGTTCAGAACAAATACTATGTTAATGAGTTGTTGCCAAGCTTACAGGTTAAGAAGCTTAGATGGGGCTGCTCGTAATATAGTCAATGCCTCCTTCCAACTCCATGGCCGTTCAGATAATGGGAGAAGGCGCTGCAAGATTGATAATCTCCATTCCCAATCTTCAACAAAACGTTTACCTATTGAGATTCTCCACTCCAAAGCCTGCCTTCCAGACATGCTTAAACCATCATTGGATGTGTGCTCCTCCTCAATTATACTTGATGGAAAACTATGGCGTACTATATCAAGTAGCAACCCTGTGAAAGATATAACCATTTTGTTTCCCCCTTCATATGTAGTTAAATCAACATGTTCCCAGTCACATTCAGCAGATGGTTCAAAAAGGCTCCCTGGTGAGGCACAATGCATCAAATTGAGAGAGATATCATCCATATGTAAAAGCGAAATTATAACATTCACCATCAGTATCTGCATGTGAATAAAACCAACATTAAGAAAAATTTAGAAATAAATAACAGGAAACCAAAATGAAAATTCTAGCAGCACAGCTGGGACTAAGAGAATTCAATAACATAAAAGTATCATTAACCATATGAAGAGACTACAAGGATAACCCAAATATTTGTGAAATGCAAATAATGATAATGGGGTTACTATTAAAGGAGTCTGACATATGTATAACCATCTGAAAACATTGTATAGATAATCAAAATCCAATAGATCTTCCAAACAGAAGTAGCAATTCTCTATCAATAAAGAAAAACAGCAATTTAACACCCCAAGAAAACAAAATTCTTCAAAATAGGAAGACTAAAACAGATTACCTTGCGTGGAATATTTTTTATGGAAGCTAAATGGTTCTTTAGGTCTTGCAAATGACATAGAGCCATTTGATAAGTCTCTTTCTCACTAGCCATGCTCCTTTCCATTGCTCCTAGTGCAAGAACAGTTGATTCCAAAGCATAACGCATGTGCATAAGTTCAATATCTTGCATCCTATCGCATTAAGGAAATGTAAATAAAAAACAGAATACAAAAAAAAAGGGGGTCTTTTCATAAGTGAAGCCAGAGAATAAAAAAAAATCCCCAAAGATATGGTGTAGGTAGCAGCTAGTAACGATGAAATCATGTGCTGACAGCTGAAGGTCATATTCAAATATCTTTAGTGTCCAATTAAGAGAGAGAGAGAGAGATGAATAAAAACAGTGAAGACAGTATCTTAAGCCAAATAGTTAAAATTCCATCTGACATTTATTAGATAAAAAAGTCATAACCCATTCAAAATCCAGTGATGCACAGATCTCTTGAATTTATTGGACAAAAATGTCAAGCAACAAGTTTACTTTAAGAGCATTTACATGCTTTACAACTCATCCTGTACCATCCATCTGGTACCCCCATATAATTGGCTGCATAATGCTCCACTAACAAAATCCAAAACAAATTGCATTTTGTGCTGATGTGAAACAAAGAATCATTGGTGTGCAAACAAAACCTTATACTGTCAGCTCAACTTGTTTGTTTCAAACATTTGCAAACAAAAAACTGACTTCCTGAATCAACACAACATTCACACCACAGTACAAATAAGCAACAAAAAAGATGATTTGGAACGCCTACAATCTTAGGTCAAACTTCTAAAGAAACCCAACCAGCTTTCAGAATAAAAATCAAGTTTTGGGAATAGCACATATCCCCAGTAAGACAACAATATCAAGTAAAATCACTTGGTATCAATACCTTTTCCAGGCCTGAAGAGTAGAAGCAATTGGCTGCATGCTAATCAATTCAATAGCATCTCGAAATTTTATGCCTGGAACAACATCAAACAGTACCTACCACAAAAAGATCTAGTTATAACAATATTTCACGTTCATGCTTCTATAAAGAAAATCCTTTACATGCTTCCTATACACACTCAATAAGACGAGGCTGTTCACTGAATGCCGAATTAACTCTTAAGATCAAAGAATTGACTTATCAAATAGAGGTACATCCACATGGAAATTATCTACACTAATACATACAAACTTTAAATACTTGATGAGGAATTTGCTTCACAATTTGATCAGCCATAACACTTGATTATAAGTCTTCATGGTATTGATTTCACTTTTGATTTCCCACTAATAAATTTTGAATTGGGAGGCACCCAGTAAATGCTTTCACTATTGATCATATAGCATCATGGTTATTTTATTGATAGAGTTAGTTATCCTCCACAATGAAGTCACTGATTAGCAGAAAGTCACTATTAGTAGAAGAATGAAGTAAAACCATGCAAAAATAGACCACCCGAAGTTCCAAAGAATTTTCACCAACCTCAAAATAAAATGATAAATTTAACAAATATTTACAAGTATTTGTAGCTGCATAAGGTTATCACTAGTTAGTCAGAACTCAGAACTGAATAAAGTTGTACCAAGTGGTTGTGGACCCTTACCCGAAGAGGAGTTTGAACAGAAAGTCTTTCCAACACAAAATTTTCAACAAATGTGTCTAACTGAGCATCTTCATCACTCTGAGATGCTATGTTTTCATCTCCGGACAAACGTAGTGAAAATTTTGAACTCCATGATTGACCAGAATTGGCACAAGCAACAAAAGAGGCAAGATCGAGGTAATAGCATAATGAATTACAGAGATGCTCCACACAAGATACCTGTCAAAATTATAAAGAATATGGTATAGAAGTTTTTGCTTCTTATTTATAAAATATTCAATTATAACAACATGAAAGTTCAAAGATATAGGAAATACCTCATCTGACTGATTTCCATACAGAGAAGATTCTTCCAGCCAAACTTGTGATTTACTTGTCCATAGCAATTGCATTAAGTTTCGCCTCAACATAGTTTTACCAGAGAGCAAATCCCAACCCATAGCAGCTACTAAAGACCGTAGCCGAGGAAATAGTACAAGAACCTACAAAAACATAGTATAAACCATATTAACGAATCGGCAGATATACGAAATTGGAAAAAGAAACGAGTGACTGGAATACTAACAAAGGGAGGTTTTCTAGATTGATATATGAACTTAAACATAAACTAAGACACGTACATTTCTTGCTTCTTGAATGTGCTCCCTTTTTATGGCAGACAAGGCTGTATTCATCACACACTCTAGTATATGTAACCCAGAAATGCGAGCAAAATGGAACATGTCTCTCATGCAAGAACTTGATGCCATATTCAAGGGCAACTGCTTATTATTCATATCTGCATGAGGTTTAAATTCCACTAAATACTTTTGAAAATGCTCAAGAGGTGGAGGAATTTGGCTGTTATCCAGAGCTCTATGTGCTTCAATCTCTTGAGAAAGCAACTCATCGTGAATAACCTGCAAGATATTAAGGTAACCACAAAGGTGACAATATTGAAAGGATTCACTAGAAGTACTACATCTTTTTACAATAGAAAATGTAATTCTACCTTAAAATTGCACTTCATTTTAGCCAATCACAAGATCCAAAAGAAAATCATCTGAAGACTAGACAAAACCACTTGGAGGCTTAGAAAACAGACTAAAACAAATCAAACTTATTACATGTGAAACCAAAATGAAATGATCATAGAAGCTGATTTTCAATTTTGAGGTGTCTCAAAGAATCTATTTAAAAAAGTAGCGAGAGTTAGAAATCTCACCAACCATGATGATATGAAGCTAACCAAAACTATTATATATTGTAATCAGGTGATGGCATCTCCAAAGGGTCTCAAATTAAGCAAGCCATAATGGCCTTGAACGAGGAATTATACACAATATATATACAAGAAAGGCACAAATATTCAATCCTCTCAACGAGTAGCAAATGAAATGTTGGAAATACTGATAGTAGAAGAAGAGAGCATGTAATACCTGAATCATTTGAACAAGGTGCCTGTTATTTGATGAGAGTGCTTCTTCATAAATCCACAACAACTTTTCTTCTGAGGAACGTCGGGACCCACCAACTGTTTCCCTTTTTGATAAAACCCTCTGAAGGAGAGCTTGCAGCAGCTTTCTATAAGAAATATCAGAGAAAAAATGAACAAATACTAGAAATAGAGGATGAAATTATGCAAATTCTAAAGACAGCATGATGAAGTTTAAAGTGCACGAAGATAATATGTTTTGCAAGTGGAATGGAACACTGATCCTGTCTTCATAGTTGAGCCCAGCAGAAAAGGAGGCATGATAACATAAGCTCTACACTTCCAGAAGCTAACAGAAGTAGAAGAAAATGATAAATCTAAAACAGCCATCACAGTTGGTTCTCAATTTTTTTTCTTATCTAGCAATGGCTAAATATTATAAGCTAAAACTTATCAAGGAGCACATACCGATACTCCACCTCGTCGACTCCATAATCAAGGTGAAGAAAACGAATACGAGAAACCACACCTTCAATATCGTCATCTTTCATGCAATCCTTGATGGCATCCAAATGGGCTAACTGTACACTCTTTTGTATGGAACCAAGAACCGTCTTATGTTCCTCATCGCATGCATCCACCCTCACCTTCTCCTCCCTTCTAACCATTATAGCCATCCCCAAATCAATACCCTCCAATCCTTTCAATTGCCTCTGAATATTCCCACATAGCGCATCGAAAGCATCTTCGTAATCCATAATCACCTTCCTCAAACAACCCATTTCGTTCTCCTCGATCAAAACCTTCTCAGGAACCGCCTTGCTCTCCTTCGCACCATCACCATCAACACCTTCCATGACTACATCTGGTATCAACCTCATCATCCCCAGCTCCAAAAACCTATCTAAAACCCTAATACAATCTCCCAATTCATCACTTCCCTCTTTCAAATCCTCGCTTCTATCTAATAGTTCAGGTTTGTCTTCCTCAAAGCCTTCACTCACGCATTCCTTCTCTTTCTCAATCTGCTCCAAATCAACGTCTCTTCTCAGACTAGCCAACACCTTATCTATCAAAATTTGAACTAACAACACAAATTCCGCTCGTAGCCGCAACGTATCGGGATCGAAGCTCCATATGGAAGTAGGATCGTTGAATTGCAAGAGTTCGAGGGTCGAAAGATGCGCTAGAAGAGACGGAGATGGGCAAGAAGGTGACCAAACAATGTTGTCGAACCGACCCGAGTTGGCGACAATCGTTTGGAGGATTGCCAGAGCAAGGTCGGGGTTCTTGGTTCGTAGGGAGAGAAGCGTGGCTCGTAACGGCTCGAATTGAGCTAGGTGAAGATGGTTCGCGGCGAGGCGCGAGAGGAGTTCGGTTTCTTTGTCCATAGCAAAGAGTAATGGAAACAAAGTTGATCTTAGGATACACTTTCTATGCTATGAAGCTTTGTGATTGTCCATGATTTTGACGCATCGTGACAGGGAATTTCTTTCTCTGGACTGAGAATTTAATGTTCGGGTTACCGTGAAAACGATTGAAGGAAGTAAACCGGAATTAAAATCCGATTATGATTTATTTACAGAGAAATTGGAAATGTAGGATTGATTTGGGGAAGGAAACTTCATGTGTTAAGCCAACGCCAACGGGCAAAATTGGGCCGGAGAGAGACGGCGAGTGATAATTGCGTGACGGTGTCGTTTCGGTGGTAATAGAGGCTTGACGAATATATTAAAGCCCGGAATCGGATGGCTCCCTCTTGGGCCTCTTCGGCCTATTTGGAAAAAAGGAAACGTTTAATGCCAAAAATAAAGGCCTAATATATAAATCCAGGGCCCAACCCAACTACTACTAGCTAGACTGATTTCCCAAATTGATGCCAATTGCAAAAAAAAAAAAAAAAAAAAAACTTCATTTTCCGAATTACTAGTAATTACCTTATCTATTGATTTTCTTTATGCAATACCATTTTTACTGATTTGACCTTATTTTAGCCTAGTATATTCTCTTGAGCATCTTAAGATTGTATTTATCCGGTTATGTCTTAGTGGTTAAGATTAGAGTAACATTGGAGATTTCGTACTAGAGGGATCCATCGACTTTCGAGTTTGAGTTTGGATTGGAATTTGTTGGATGAAAGAAAGTTGTTTTTTAATGGCGTAACATATATTATCTTTATGTGTTTATTAAAAGAATCAACTCAATATACTCATGATCAATTTACTCCCACAATGATTTTATAAGGATGTAGATGTATTGTCCAAGAAACATTTTCTAATCATATATATATATATATATATATATATCATATATAAATATATTAAAACTGTAGACGTTGGAGAAAAGGAAAGTTATTTAATACTGAAGCACTCTCCTTCTGACAAGTGGCATATGTCCTTGAATGCCATGTGTCATTTATTTATTATTTTATTCAAATTAAATCAATTCATATGATAATTAAATCATATGTAATGTAATATTTCAATTTTGATCCAAAATTATCTCCCTAATTTTTGTGTTACACCTAATTGTACATCTCATTTTAGATCCAAAATTAATTCCCAAATTATAGTTTCATAATAAATGATGACTACACATTCTTATATTTGAAGGTTTGAATGTTTAAATTATAATTAACATCATCAATCAAGTAATTAATATGATTTTCTATATTAATTAATTTACATAAAAATTTCCTATTTGTAAAAACCTTAATTATATATATTACACGGTATAGTATAAAATTTGAAACCCAAATCTTTTATTACCCTAAATTATTATGCTACCCAAAATAAACCCCCTAAACTCTCTTTTAAAACCCCAAAATAAAATTAAGCACATAAATTCCGATTTGATTTGATTTGATTTGAATAATGTAAATCAAAATCAATTAGGCATAAATGATATAATCACAACAATTTCCTTTGATATACCAATACATTAATTGCATAAACTTTGAGAGGAAATATTCTCCTATATAAACACACACACATCAACCAATTTTTATAGGGGGTTGCTAAATACCGTCCTATTTTTGCTATTCACCGTCCTATTTTTTACACTTTTGCCCTTTGACCTTTGCCACTTTTTCACTTTTGCCCTTAGCCACGCGGAGCCTCCCCACTAGGACGGCTCTGCCACGACGGAGCCTCCCCACTAGGACGGCTCTGCAACGGCGGAGCCTCCCCACTAGGACGGCTCTGCCACGGCTAGCCGCTCCACTAGGACGGCTCTGCCACGGCTAGCCGCCCCACTAGGGCGGCAAGGCTTTTTTTTTTTTTTAAATAGCTATTTTTTTAAAAAAAAAAAAATGGTTTAGTATCGGTGCCGCCCCAGGGGGGCGGTCTATCCATGGTAGGGCCGCCCCAGGGAGGCGGCCTGGCCATGGTAGTGCCGCCCCAGGAGGGCGGCTTGGCCATGGCTCAGCCGCCCCAGGGGGACGGCACCGGTGGGGCGGCTAGATCAAATTTTTTTTAAAATAATAATTATTTTTTAAAAAAAAATAGCCGAGCCGCCCCACCGGGACGGCCTGCCCTGGCTAAGCCGCCCCAGTGGGGCGACCTGCCCATGGTGAAGCTGCCCCATGAGGGCGGCTTCGCCACGGTAATCCGCCCTCTTGGGACGGCACGGGTCATCAGTTCTAAATTTCGTCAAAATTTGCATTTTTCTGAAATCGTCATCAAATACGGCACATTATCGTTCATTTTTCTTAAATCGTTATCAAAATACAACACGTTAACGCTATTCTACGTTCGTGATAGTTTCAAGATTAGAAAATGAAGTAAAGGGCAAAAGCGTAAAAAAGCGTCAAAATGGGACGGTGAATAGCAAAAATGGGGCGGTGTTTAGCAATCCAAATTTTTATATGTTGAGATTTTTTTTATTCATTGTTGTTCTCTCTTTTATTATCATTTTTTCTATTGAATATCATTTTTTTCATTGTTGTTCTCTCTTTTCATTATCATTCTTTTTCATTGATGTTTATTGTCCATATTAATTACCTTTGTATATTTAACTATTTTGTATATATTATAGTTGAGCCTCCCATTCTTCCTCCATTATCCATTGTTTTGTAAACATGAAAGACAATACAAGAATATGTATGCAACATTCAATCAAAGAGGTTAGATGACTAGGACAGAGATTATAAGCTTGATATTTTTTTTTTCTTTTTTCCAAGTATCAATATTGAAATATTCCAAACCTTTTTTCATTTCTCAATTTGCCTTATGCTCAACTTTTATTGGCTAAATATATTGCTCTCTCTCTATATCATATTGCTTATTACTTATTAGTTAAAAAATAAGGCAATGAAATGTAGATTTCGTTTTGTCTCAATTTATTTCATGATTTTGTTATAATTTTTTTTTATGTATCCTTAGGCTTTTACAATCTAAGTTCATCTAAACAAAATGGATTTGTATTACTTTTCTAATATTCACAGCTCATTGATGTCTTCTTTTCGTTTTCTTTGTGTTTATTAACTATTATTATTCACATCTAATTAGTGTATGTCTCTCTTATTGATATTGTACTTATGCACTTGATTAAAAAGCATATAAAAATCTAATTAAGTCAAGGAAAATTCCAAATTTTTTTCAATTACCGTTTTTTTTTAATGTTCAGGAAAGTTATATAAATGGAATGTGGTATAAACCATTTGTATGGAAATATCAAGTTAACGTAGTAATTGGGAAAATTACACTAGCAAATTAATGTGTTGATTACCCTTTGAAATTTCCTAACAATTTTTAATCATTTACAAAAGAAAAGAATATATATGATATCCTATATTTTTGAAAGTTATATTCCAATGATATCCTAATTTTGAGAATCTGCCCTATAAATTGTTGAAAGTTGGAGCTAAACGTTAAGCTAAAATTATACCAAAAATTTTATGAATTAATTTAGTATGACATAATTTTAATGGTTAGTCCCATAACTGACATGACGAAATTGTCCTATTTAATAATTTCTCCAAACAAATCAATTAATCAAACAAATTAATTAAGAAAGTCTACAATTTTCATAACATTCTTTATTTCTCAATAATTTCCAATTTTATTTGTTTTCATTCTCTTACATATATTTAAATAGATTTCAATTCTGAGAAAGTAAATAAGAAACAAAAGAATAGATGTAACATGTACAATGTTTTTACGGAGTTTTTAGTCTAAGCATTCATTCCATTGTTAAAATATATACCAGATTAATGTGTCTACAATTCCATTCCATTGTTAAAATACTAGATTAAGGCAACTTATAATTATTATTCACTAATAATTAGATTTGAATATCTCTAAAACAATTGGTTTTAATTAATTTTTCTCTTATTAAGAACTTGACTTGATTTGAATATTTTCAACCCACAATTAATTAGAATTATTGCAATTTTCATTAATTTATTTTATTAAAAATTGTTTAAAAAGTTTAAAAAATTATTGCAATCTTTTGAAGCAAGATTTCTAAAAACTTAAAAAGCTACTAAAAAGTTTAAGAAGAATACCAAAAAAATCCTATAAGGTTACTGAAAACTTAATGATATTACTTAAAATCTTTACAAGTTATTACAAAAATTAGTAAGATCATTAAAAGATTTTAATAAGGTTACCAAGAAAAAGGTTACTAATTACAATTTTAACAAGTGTACTTTATTATTCGGTACATCAAGTTTAACAAGTATGGTAATTAAAATACGAACATATTCCAAAATAAAATTTTGAATTGTTTTTCATCCCCGAGGCAACTATCGGGTTTAAAATTAGTTCAAAATTAATCACTCACTTCCACAATATGTATCACTATATTAATATTTCAAATTAGTTTTTTGGAAAAAAATTTTCACTCCCGGGCAACGACCGGGTTATAAGCTAGTATATATATTAAAACTGAGGAAGTTGGACAAAAGGAAATAAATTAATTACTTTAGCTTGATTGTGAAATCATATATATATATATATATATATATTAAAACTGTAGACGTTGGAGAAAAGGAAGGTTATTAATTATTGAGGCCTCCTCCTACTGACATGTGGCATGTATTAATTAAATTGGTTGATAATTACATCCTAATTATATTATGTTTTAGNTCCACAATTATC